>NW_021025248.1:1329483-1389304 GCF_004153795.1 Camellia sinensis
GATAATGCGTATAATGTCCTTGTAGGAGAGGCACAGAAGCTTGATGATAATGATGATGGTGGAACACTTAGTGATTTTTGAAATTTTCTTATTGTCATTATTGCTGATAAAGTCAAACGCGACAAAGTTCGCAAAATAAATACATAAGCTAAAGATGTATAATCATTAGCTTTTTATCCCTTCTTATCCGTACTCACCAGAAAAAGAAGGACTAGTTGTTTTTTTATCCGAGCATGCCAGTACATCAGGACCCTAAGGCATTTGCATTATTAAAATAATATCTCCACACATCAGAAGATAAGAATTGAAGATAAGGATGAACAACTCCAACCATCAAGGACACGCCACCTGTCTTCAATTATTTTTCAGGATAACTCAAAAATGGTTATTTAAGGGCAAATCTCACTCTTGTTGAGACACAAGTTTACTTTTACCCTTTGTTTCTCTTTCTCTTGTAAAAATTTCTAAAGTTTTTTGATATATCAATTATGTATGGAGCTACCCTTTTGTTTTTGAGACTCCTACTATATTATAAGTATTTTATAATGTTTTATTTCTGCAAATACTTTATCTGAATTCCTTACATTATTAGATTGGCATAAAAAAAAATTAGCTACTTTATTAACTCTGCAGCATATACTCACTATACAATCTTGGATTGAAGAACTCCATAAATTAATAGTTTTAACAGAGCAATCTCTGCAAGAGAAGATTATTCGCTTGGCTCTTACAGCTCGCTCGAGCGACAAACTCCTCGCTCGAGCGAAGACCCAAAATTCTGGACAGCAACACCTTGTTTGATTTATGTTCCAACCTGAAACAAACCTGCCCAACACATCCTATAATTCCAAAAGAGAAAATAAGGAATAACAACAACAACAATAATACAATGACAGAATCTACGGAACCTAAGTCCGGATACAATAATCAAATGGGAGAAGACCGGGGTCGCTATATTTAACAAGATACAAAGCATTTTACCAGCAGCACAATGGCACATATGCCTTTAACAAAGAATTTTTAATTACAAAAATAGAAGGCGAACACCTACAACAAGATCAGGAAGCAACAAATCAAAGCTCAGTGATATAACCTGTCCTCACATAATCCTGTACCATATTTTGCTAATGCAGCAATTGTCCATAGTAATGAAAATACCTTTTGGCAAAACTAATGATCAAATACAACATGAATATCTAAAATGACTAAACCAATATTGCGTTATACTATCTTCCCTTTTCTTTTCTTTCATTATTTTTATTTTTTAAAGTTTTTTCCATCGCCAAAGTTGTCATAGTCTCATAGAGCAAAGGTGGTTTGCAGACTTGGCACAAAATGGACAAATAATATGGAGTGAATTGTGTTGATAAGAATACGTAGTCAATGATACAACCAACAAATTGATTATAGAAATAAATATCATGAGGATGAGACCATTCATTGGAATCTTGTATGCGGTGAAAATAGACATCAATCATTTTAACAGTTTGAGAAAACCACTCGGTCATCTCAAATAGTACAAAGACATACAACACCCTAATTCAATTTCTTGACAATGCCTATGACTCCAGCCAAAAATTGCTCCCTAAGGGTCCCTCCATTCAAGATAAAAGAAATTTTACATAACCACAGTTGAAGTAGCCAAAGGGGCAAAACTTGTAGAAGCTGTGGAAAAATCGAGAAATGGTGGAGGTCATGGATCAAATAATCTATTGCTTCTTGTGGTGAAGTAAGGAAAATAAGTTAAAAACCCAAGCACAGCATGCTTTCTTTTACTACAAAAATATTGGAGACTATCCCAGAGTGAAACAAAAATAGAAAAAAAAATATATTAAACAAAGGCCACCTGAAAACAGGAGTCAAACAATGTAGAATCATAACACATGTCCTTTTTGTCATGGGGAAGCTGGTTGTGACATCCGTAGAGTGGTTCGTGGGCCGTTTCGCATTTTCATCCACCTAAGGCCCTTTTCGGTTAAGTTTAAGGCGTTTTCAGCTCTAACTCCCAACCTACGAGTGCTAATTACATTTCACCGGTTGTCACAAATCGCATTTGTCATGGAGAAGCTGGCTGTGACATCCATACTATGGTTCGGCGGCTGTTTCGCATTTTCGCCCCCTTAACGCCCCTTTTCGATTAAGTTTATGGCATTTTCGGCTCTAACTCCCAAACTCCACATGCTAATTACATTCCATCAATTGTCACAGGCCCTATTTTCCATAGGGAAGCTGGTTGTGACATCCATATGGTGGTTCAGAGGCTATTTTGCATTTTCGCCCCCTTAACGCCCTTTTTCGGTTAAGTTTATGGCGTTTTTTACTCTAACTCGCAACCTACACGTGCTAATTACATTCCCTCTGTTGTCAAAGGTCCTATTTGTCGTGATGAAGCTAGTTGTGACATCCGTATGGTGGTTCGGGGGCTGTTTTGCATTTTCGCCCCGTTAATGCCCCTTTTCAGTTAACTGTAAGGCGTTTTCAGCTCTAATTCCCAACCTACGTGCCCGAATTGCGTTCCGTCTATTGTCACAGGTCCTATTTGTCATGGGGAAGCTGGCTATGACATTGGTATGGTGCTTCACGGGTTGTTTCGCTGTTTCACCCCTTAATGCCTTTTTTCAGTTAAGATTTAAGGCATTTTCGGCTATAAGCCCCAACCTACATGTGATAATTGTATTCCGTCTGTTATTACAGGTCCTATTTGTCACGGGGAAGGTGACCGTGACATCTGTATGGTGGTTCGGGGGCAGTTTGGGAATTGGGTTTGTTTTGATATATGGGTGATGCGCTGGCTTAGACAATTCAAATATTTTAAAAGGCTTATATGCATGCCAGATTGAAAGTACAGACAACAAAATTAATTAGGTGCCTTAGCCAGACAGTCCGACAAAAGATTTTAATTAGACATGAATTTTCCAAAAAATCTTATTTTAGTTAAACCCTTAATTGAATATAAAATAGCAACATATGTTCAACCACTATTAACTAACAAAAAGTATGCTAGAGCATGATCAGCTGAATATCATACCATATTGAGGGTTTCCTTCTTCTTGTGGAGAAACTGAAGAGTGTTTTAGCATGAGCGTATATCACGCTCTGTAAATAGAAGCATACAAGGATATCAAGGCCATAAAACTCAGAAACATTCTGTAGCACAACGCCATAAAGAATATTAGAAGCCTCTAAAGAATTCATCAAGATTACTTGATGTCCAAAGTGGTTTTAGCCAACATAAATGCTTATCATAAGTAATAGCACATGACTAAATCTGATGTGAGTTTTCTAAATGAGAGTTGAGTGAAGGTCAACAAAAATGTGTGTTATTCTAATTGTTTGCTAACTTGTGCAGCAGCTTGAGGAGCTCTATCGCAGATTTTGAGGGTTGAGTGTCGTGAGAAACATACTTGAATATCTCCAAAGATTTGAGTGTATATTCTATGGGTTGAATGGAGTCAGCCAATATATAAGCGGTTCACTAATCTCTATTTATCTAGATAGCCATATGAATCTGCATTTGCCCCCTGCAATGTGAACCCTAGCACTAAGTTGCAGTTTAGCTATGAGACTACAAAAGGTTGATCCATTTATCTACATTAAGGTAACAATTACTAGAGAGCTCAAAGCTGGGTATTAACAAAATAGTGATCATTACAATCCATTTACATGCTGACACACACACAACATGAAAATGGCAAGTCCAGCAGTGGACTGCATGGAACTTGCTGCGTCTTTGATTTTGCCTTGAAAGCCACTCTTGTATTGGAAGTGTTAGGTTACAATAATAAGGCTTGAGTTCCTGTTTTAAGCCCTAATAAATTGACATAAATTTAGCTAAAATACTGGAGCTTAGTGTTATAGTGTTAGGTTACAATAATAAGGCTTAGTGTTATAGTGTTTTCGTTTTTTTTTTTTTTTAGGTACTAACTATTTAGTCGCTAAAAATATTTATTTCCTTTTTGGCTACCAATTATTTAGTGGTCAAAAGCATGATATTATTATTATTTTTAATTTGTCCATGACTTGTATATTCTGTGCAACCTATGCCATGTATATAAACACCTCACAACAAATCATAACCCAACCCCATAAAGAGCATTTTCATAAGGAACCAGAGGTCACAATAACAACAGGACAAATATACCGCCTACTACCCACCAGGTCACCACCCTTGTGATATAACAATTCTAAAGTTATGAATGTAGCAAAAGGATTGCTTCTTCTAGTGCTGCAAGTGAACCCACGTGATCATATCACATCAAGCACAATTAGTAACTCATTATCAAACAAAATACTCTGTCGATATACAACAAAACTCTCATGATTTATATGTGAATCTATCTAATATGAACAATTTAAAGAAGTCAAGAATCATTACCAGAAAATGGGTTTTCTTGACCAAAAACATTCACTTTTTAGCACCGTGACTACCCAAACCAGCTGCAACACTAGCTGTACGCAATACTCGTATGGTCCATGTAACATAGCTCAATAATTAAAAAGAACCTCTTTTTACTTAGTGATATAAGAGTTATGCTAGCTACTTCTACAAGGTACTATTTGCGGAATAATTTCCAAACTTCATAATATCCGGTGATTCCCAAATATTGAATGTTTGTTCACCATGTTGTAAAAGATGGCCAAAAGATACTTGCTTTACCTCTTTAATGGAACTCTTTTAAGAAAGACTAAACAATTCATGACAACTCATGACTTTACCTACCAATAGGGGAAAGAGAAGGTTCATACCGTTGAGCTATTTTCATCTCCAAGCTTCCATGACGGGTTTTTCCAAGGATCTGATTCATCAATATATGTCCCCCAGCATGATATGCATACATGCGGATCTGCAATTTTAGCTCCCTGAACAGGACGAATCATCAAATCAAAATTCAAATATCACACTAGATATCTAGATTATAGGAACATCACTTAATAACAACTAGAGCTTCCAAACACAACATGAAAAAGATTCTTCGTCAATGCTATATATTTAGCAGATCCAATGAGCTAATACCATAAGTTCTACAATCACCTTTTTATCTAAGAAACAGAAGGACAAAACAAAGAGCAGATCAATGACTTGTAATATTCAAATTGCTGAGGTAGAAAAACATCTTGAAAATCAATTCCAAGTCCTATTTTACAAATCTAATTCCCATATTAACATATCAAACAAAAAAATGAGACAATCAATGAATGAAAATGATCATAGAAATGATTAATATAGCTAAATCTGAGCTCAATCTGTGTTAAAACAACAAAATTGAGACCCAAAAACCCGAGAACGAATCAAACCCAGATCTGAAACAATCGATCAATCACCACAATTTGGAATTGAAGCAAACCCAGATCTAAAAGAGAGAAAAATATATCAAACTTGATCGAATTGGAGCCAAGGAGTTACCCAAGTCCAGATCAGTTGATGTTTTCGGGTAGAGAGAGAAGAACAAAAATTGCGAAGAGCTCCTACAATTGAATCAAACTGTATTTGTGTTGTTGTTCAAATAATAGCAATGTGTGAGAGAAGAGGCGTTTGGGAGGGCTTGGTGTTTCTCTCTCTAGAATTCCGGAGAGAGACGAAGCGTTTGGGAGGGCGATCGACAAAGAGAGATCGGCAGAGAGAGAGAGACGGAGATCGACAGAGAAGAGACAGAGATCGACAAAGAGACAGAGATCGACATAGAGACCAAGATCGACAGATTTTCTGAAAATTACTCCTTCTCTGAAATAATTTTTTTATAAAATTTACACTTTTAATGGAACTTACACTGAAAACAAAACATAAGCTACTTATATCTATTGTGAAATAACTTACACAATTTTTAAAAAACTATCCCTTTTATGAAATAATTTCTTTCATAAAATTTATACATTTTGCTAAAACTTACACTTTTTCTGAAAATGTACACATTTTCGTGGAAATAGTTACACCCTTTTTCAGAAAAGGTGTATGTTCATAAAAGGAATAATTTTCTAGAAAGTTATTCCTTTTGTAAAATAATTTTTTTCATAAAATTTACACTTTTTGTAAAAATGAAACTTACACCTTTTGTGAACTTACTTACATTTTTTGTGAAATAACTTACACTAATTCTGAAAAGTTACGTTTTTTGTAAAATAATTTCTTTCATAAAATTTATACATTTTCTTAAAACTTACACTTTTTCTGAAAATTTACACATTTTCGAGGAACCTTTTCTGAAAAGTTACTCCTTTTGTGTCATAATTTTTTTCAAAAACAGTGTAACTTTTCTAAAAATTATTTCATAAAAGGTATAACTTGTTTTATAAAAGATGTAAGTATTATGTGTAAGTTGTCAAAATTTTATGAAATAAAATTTTTCACATATAGTGTAACTTTCACAAAAGGTATAACTTGTTTTACAAAAGATGTAAGTATTATGTGTAAGTTGTCAAAATTTTATGAAATAAAATTTTTCACATGTGGTGTAACATTCACAAAAGGTATAACTTTTTCACATATGGTATGACTTTCAGAAAATGTATAACTTGTTTTACAAAAGATGTAAGTATTATGTGTAAGTTGTCAAAAGTTACACTTTTGGTAAGCAATTTTACAAAAGGTGTAAGTTCTCACAAAAGGTGTAAGTTTTCACAAAAGGCGTAAGTTCTCACAAAGGGTGTAAATTTTCAAAAATCGCTTACGCCTTTTTCTGAAATTACTTACGCCTTTTGTTAAAATTTACGCCTTCTGTGATAATTTACACATTTTGTGAAATTATTTACATCTTTTGTGACAATTTACACTTTTAGTCATATAATATATTCTTTTATTCATTTACCTGGAAAGTGACCTGCTTAGCAGGTCGCCAATGTGCTTGTTTTCAAATATTTTTGTATAACTCAATACATAAAAGGTGTGAGGGTAAAAATAGAAAGGTGTAAGTGCCTTGCATACCATATGCAAGGCACACCAAACAAAAGTCCTAAACAAATTGCTTGAATAAAGAGAGTAGAATATCATCCAGATTACTCTACCAAACTGTGAGTTGTACAAGAATAGGAAGACAAAACCAAAACTCAGTAATGGAGAGACAAAGCATCATTCATGATTTCTGTCAGTATCAGAGTCTATAGTTAAAAGTTAATTAAAATAATAATAATAATAATTGATAAATAAATAAATCTAATGAAAAATGTGAGTTCAATTCATTTCCAACAGCTAAGACTGGAAACTTCAACTTCATGGTTTCAGATAACTAGACCTTGATGCAAAAAGGATCCTACATGATCAACGGCTATGATGCGAAGTCATACATTAAAATTGAAGTATGGAATAGAAGTCTCTGATTAATCAAAAGTAGTACAAAAAATAAAAAAATCATCCACCATTTACCTCGTTTGAGCAAATTTTCAAGACACACCAGCAATATTTACATTTAAAATATATAAATTAGATTCCAATATCTCAGCATCAATTTTTGTAATTAATTAGGTTATGGATATTACACACACCACGATTTTATTTGTTTCTAAAATTACAGATTAGATCAAACAATTATAGACTTGTAGTTATCTAATAGCAACTTCTATAAATACAATTTCAACAAGGGGAACCTATATACATATTGCCTTTTGAAATGGAAACCTATGATGATGCATCTAAACCATCCTCACTGAGTTCAAGAGATTATAATTATTTCTATATTTGCTAAGATGGTACATTTATTTGGCTACAAACTTAGGTCAATTTCTGTTTTCCTAATTCAGGACTTAACCAAAACAGAGGAGACTCTGTGTGTTTGTATCCATGTCTAAAACAGAGTATACTATTTGTGTTTGTATCCATGTCTTTGCATGTAGGTCATTGTCAAGAGGCCGGCATGCTCACTTCCAACATTCTGTCTCAATCAAACGAAATCAAATTTCAAAAGATAAGAGATATTCTTATCTTTTTCAAAAATTTCATAAACCTAGCTTCATTAAGCATACATTTGGATGATCATACTTTTTTAAACATTAAAAAAATCATATTATTTTCATTTTTATGGTTTTACACATGGCTGAACAAACCATCTCTAGTTCAAACAGAAATATGCAGCCTAGTCAATGCAGGGCCTAAAGGTCCGATAATAGGTGTGCAAAGTGGTTTCACAGCATTTATCAATGTTCTTAAAGTTGAACCAACTTGCTATTAGATTTATATGTAAGCTTGACAAGGAATAATATTCAACAACTAGGATCCATTTCTTGTGTATTGTTTATGAGTTCAACCAAATATGTTACATAATCGTTGTATCATATTGTTTGTTGCTTACTAAGACAGCATTTGGAATATTGTTAACAAATTGAACATTTGTAGTCTCTCCCCTGCGTTCTAGTCAAGATTCAGGATATAAAGAATGTGTTGTTCTGTCCTACCCTTCAGCAGAGTACAAGGCATGATTTCATATGCCAACCAACTAACAAACAAACAAAATTTCCAATCCATTTAGAATTGCTTGCTAAACTTCAACTTTATTTATTGTAAGTGTTCAGTACTCTACTACCTCATACCTGCTGATAAGCTCCTAGTTCATTTATTTTCCTTTTCTTTTCTAAATAAAATACCATACTTCTAGACTAACCCTTTATATAACAAATTAACAATAGATATATGACACCAGCTCCACTCATACAAGAAAACAAACACTTCACAACCACTTCTCGCTGGAATTTCTTATTGCCTCTTCTAGGAATAATATTTTCCACTAGCTCCTTTTTTAAACTATTGTAATGGGATGAGAAATAGGTTTGTTGCAGAACTTAAGAGAAAGATTAGAAGCAATAATAACAACTATTTCGTTGAGCTACTGGAAAAGACAGTTAATCAGTTCTGGAGAAACTACTAGGAGCCAACAAACATATGAGATTGTTAAGTCCATGCATAACCCTCCCTGTCACATGTGCGATCCTACATTGCAAGAGAGTGACTGTCATGATTCAAACCCATCTCTATAAGTTTAGCATCGTAACCGGCCAGTAATTCGAGATTACCAAAGTCCTATTGAACAGTAATACAATAGTAGGGGCTGGCGGAAGCCAATAATTAATTAAATAAAGCGTCCAATAAGCTGTAAAGACTTAAATGGGACAGAATGACCTTACATATATATATATATATACATAAATACACGTATCAAACCATTAGTCACAAAAACATAACCAAAACTCAAGGAGTTAATCAGACAAACAAAACCAATCTTGTCAACATTCAAATCACATATAGCACTAGTTCACCATACAAAAGGGTAAATTCTACACCACCCATGAAGCTTTGAAGCTTGACTGGTTAAAACCTCGCGATGAGGCTCAGAGGTTGGCTTGACAAAAAGGCAGAGACCAAGTAGACGCCACTAAGTCCCATCCTGTCCTTGATCACCTACATACATATTTAAAACAATGAACTAAAACCCAGTGAATAACTATGTAAAGAGATTATGAATGATTTCCTTGCTGTAAGTAAAATCAGTCAATTTCAATAGCAATTCAGTTCTCAAATCAGAAGCATATACTCATCTCATATAGAAACCATAACAGTCGTACGTTGTACATCCAATAGCAGAACAGTACAGTAGGTCATAAAGACCGAACAATCAAAATTAATGGTCATACCATCAATACAATAAACAGAAGTTCCAAGATTTAGACCTGACAGAGATCTCTATAATAGTAACTGTAACAGATGCTAAGAATGTCACGACTACAGTTTATAAAACAGGACAATCATTCATTCAGAAAACAATGCCATTTCAGAAGCAAAATTTAGTATCATTCAAAATAAATATAACTTGAACATAGCTTTATAACGTTACTCACAGTTGGCTCCCTGAATCACGTGGCTAGGACATGGCCCTAGACCTACAGAGACACATGAAAACATAACATGTTCAATTCACAGTCATTTCATTCAGTCGGTTCATGTGTTACTTGTTTATTCAATTTCATTCACTACTTGTTCAGTCATTTCATTCAGTCGGTTCATGTGTTACTTGTTTATTCAATTTCATTCACTACTTGTTCATTCAATTTGCTCAATTCGTTCTCTAATTCCTTTTTAGATTCATGAATTGCATATGCATGTGAAATACACGTGAAAACCATACAAATGAAGGCCCTGAAGGTTGAAAAACAGAAAGAAAACGAAACCGAAAATCTTCTCTGACAGTCGCACGTGCGAAGGCCATGGCTGCACGTGTGGGACCTCTACCGCACTTGCCTCTGCAGGTGCAATTAAAGCAGAAGGTGCAATATTTTGAGCTCTGCACACCGCACGTACTGGGAACCTGGCCGCACGTGCAGAACCTCCACCGCACCTTCTTCCGCACTTGCAATTAAAGTAGTGCTAAAGCTAGAATTTGCCATGTTTTCCGCATGTGCGGTTCTGGGTTTTCCAGAACCGAAAATCTGCTATTATGTTAAAATCCAACCTTTCCAAAAACCAACTCCATTTTTTTTTATAAATCAAGGCCCAAAACCCTTTAAAACATGGTGAGTGAACAATTTCTAGCTTCAAACTAAAACCATGACTTCAAAACAAAACTCAAGTTTCCATTAAAAGATCAAAACCTAGCATTTAAGGGCAAAAATCATGAACTATGCACATGTTGAGTTCAAATCTCAAAATCCATGGGATTTCCTCCCAATAATCACAAATATCATGCAAGAAAACATAAATCTCATGAAAATATGTTAGGCATGCCATGATCTTAAACCAATTCTTACCATGCCTTCATTATCTTGCTCACTCATAAATTCTACTCCATAAAACTACTAATTAAGCTTGATTTCTCCTTAATTAAACTTAGATCCCATAAATTTATGAGTGTAATATCTCAATTTCAAGAATTTAGAGAAGAATTCCTACCTTGTTGAATTTGAAGATGAACCTCTCTTCCTCCTTGTTCTCTTCTTCTCTTCCTTGAACTCTTCCTCTCCCTCTTTCTAGAACTCTCTCTCCAGCTATATCTCTCTCTCTCTCTACCAAACCCACTAACTCATCTTTCCTATTTGTTGAGTAGGTTAAAGGAATTCATTAATCACTAATTCTCTAATCTTCAATAATTAATTATCAGCTTGAATTAAATTAAATCAAACTCACTTAAATCAATTCTCACTATAACCTAATTTAACGTAAACCAAATTTAATCATGCTAAGGTGAATTAGGCTCTAATTTCCTATTCACATATTTAATTCAACCTCCTGATTTAACGATTCCGAGAGGTCTAATTCCCATTCTATCATATTTGTTAATCAACACATGATTCAAATAATACATGGCACATACCTAACACACACATTGCACATAAACAACATATAAGCACATAATCAAGGCAGATCATATGATTAATTTAATTAATTAAGGAGGCAGTGGTTACAGTGACTATGGATACAGCCTATGGAATGAGTGATCGCCTAAACATATCTGAATTGTCTCTGTCACGCCCCACTTTTTTATTACTCGAAGTCATTACCAAATTCATTAGCTTAATTCAATTACAAGGATAACATGCGGAAATAAACTCATATATTCAATCCGTAGAAGTGATTAACGATACTCTCATTCATATGCAAAGAAAATATTACATGAACATACTTAATAAATTGCCCTTGGGCTTACATCACTTAAGGTACAAGAAGAAGGGTGTAACCCTTTTACAATAATGGCATTCCGCTAACATAACTGAGGCCCCGTGGCCAGTAAACAAGTAGATCCCAATCTCGCAGTTCAACCTGCTTAATACCTAAAAAAGATTCAACAACGTGGGATGAACATATAGTCCAGTAGGGAACTCAACATGATCCTCAACAATAACAACTTACAGATAGCTATGATCATGAACACTAATTCTCATACTAGAATAGTAATGTGACAGTTTATACAAAATATATATATATATGAACTTTTCTTGAAAACAACCGTTTCATTCAACGCTACAAGTGGTTTGTCTTTCCTTTTTCCTTTCATTAACCCCCATTCCCAATCTTTCATAACATTAACAATTACTTAGGAAGTAATCTCACTAAGCCCGATACCCACTTCCATTTTCTATACATACTCAAATGTACCTTTTCAAACATGTTTATCTTTAAAACATACGTTCTCCTCCACACTTTCCAAAAGACAAAAAGACATTTTGGTTCGTTTCCATTTCTATCATAACTATACATGCATATCTTTGTAAAAATATAAATTTACAACCCACCAACATGTATACAATCAACCAATGGAGCAACTCGGTCCTCCGAACTGTAACCAATTAAAATCCATGATATTTTCAGTTACAACAAAACAACAACAATCCCATTTCACTCTACTAGCCATGTGCGTAGTAAGCCAACAATACACCCCACTCAACAACATTAACAACAAGCCAGTTTACCAGGCGCTAGCTGGAGGGGTATGGCACCTTCAATTATTAGCGCAGCAAGCCAGTTTACCAGGCGCTAGCTGGAGGGGTATGGCACCTTCAATTATTAGCGCAGCAAGCCAGTTTACCAGGCGCTAGCTGGAGGGGTATGGCACCTTCAATTATTAGCGCAGCAAGCCAGTTTACCAGGCGCTAGCTGGAGGGGTATGGCACCTTCAATTATTAGCGCAGCAAGCCAGTTTACCAGGCGCTAGCTGGAGGGGTATGGCACCTTCAATTATTAGCGCAGCAAGCCAGTTTACCAGGCGCTAGCTGGAGGGGTATGGCACCTTCAATTATTAGCGCAGCAAGCCAGTTTACCAGGCGCTAGCTGGAGGGGTATGGCACCTTCAATTATTAGCGCAGCAAGCCAGTTTACCAGGCGCTAGCTGGAGGGGTATGGCACCTTCAATTATTAGCGCAGCAAGCCAGTTTACCAGGCGCTAGCTGGAGGGGTATGGCACCTTCAATTATTAGCGCAGCAAGCCAGTTTACCAGGCGCTAGCTGGAGGGGTATGGCACCTTCAATTATTAGCGCAGCAAGCCAGTTTACCAGGCGCTAGCTGGAGGGGTATGGCACCTTCAATTATTAGCGCAGCAAGCCAGTTTACCAGGCGCTAGCTGGAGGGGTATGGCACCTTCAATTATTAGCGCAGCAAGCCAGTTTACCAGGCGCTAGCTGGAGGGGTATGGCACCTTCAATTATTAGCGCAGCAAGCCAGTTTACCAGGCGCTAGCTGGAGGGGTATGGCACCTTCAATTATTAGCGCAGCAAGCCAGTTTACCAGGCGCTAGCTGGAGGGGTATGGCACCTTCAATTATTAGCGCAGCAAGCCAGTTTACCAGGCGCTAGCTGGAGGGGTATGGCACCTTCAATTATTAGCGCAGCAAGCCAGTTTACCAGGCGCTAGCTGGAGGGGTATGGTACCTTCGATTATTAGCTCACAACGAAGCCCTCGACGATCAACACACTTCTTACAAAGGCCCAAGGTGAGGAAAACACTCTAGCTAGATCAATCCTAAGAGAGAAGTTAGGTTTTAGAGTGAGGTGCTCTCCAATGGCTTTTTCAAAAAAGTAAGAGAGAGAAAGGAAATCAAAAAGTGATTCAAAAGTTGAATCTCGGTGTGTTATACATGTCGACCCGCTCGAGCGTCGAACTCCCCGCTCGAGCGTCACTCACAGATTCCCGCTCGAGCGCCAAAACCCCCCGCTCGAGCAGCGGATACCACCATCCAGAAGTTTTGCAGAACAGGTCCCCGCTCGAGCGTCACACTCAAACTCCCGCTCGAGCGTCAAACCTCACGCTCGAGCGTCCAACACTACAGAGGAAGTACAGGGAAGGTGATTTTCCCGCTTGAGCGTCGAAACCCCCGCTCGAGCGGAGAGGCCAAAAACTGGGCAAAGATCCTAAGTTTTAAAACACAACCAACATAACCCAACAAGTCTAACACAACCCAAAACTCTAAGATAAAGAGTAAGGGACAGAAAAGAGAATGAGACAACAACAACAAATCTACGGAACCGAGTCCGGATTACGGTTCAATAACAACAGGGAATATCGGGATCGCTATAGTCTCTGTGGAGTGACTAAAAAAATAAAACAAAATAGGCAGAGCCCTCTATACATTGACACTCCCAAAGCATCATTCCTTCCCGTTGCTAACAGGTCCAATTTGTTGTAAAATTATTTCATCCATCACCGCAACTTATAGTAAAAGAGATCCTATGTTCTATTAGCATGCATTCTCTCTTTCTCTACTTATTTATAGACATGATATCATACAAGCTATAAACATCCAAATTTTTATTTATTTATTTTCAAATTCAAGAAGCCAAAGCAGAATCCCTTGGGCATTTGACAGACCAAGCATTATGGAAATAATGAGCTCATTACTAGCATGGTTGTTGGTGGGGAAAAAAAAAATCAAACCATAGTAGAACCCCAATGTCACTGCACAAGTGAAAAAAGCAACAGCAAAACAAGAAAAAGATATGTTCAATTTGAAGAATATAGGTTACAATATATCAAGTTGGCAGCATGCCACAAATAAAAATGCATTAACACTTTATCAGGGACATGACAAAATTTGTAGCAAATCATCAATATTACCAAGTACTTTGTCAAGAATGGAGTTCATGAATGGCAGAAACAACTTCAGCGATGCCCTGAAATTTTCTCCTTTCCTTCATAAGCATCTTAGCAAAGTCAAGGGCTCGCCGCTCACAATCTGCTCTTTTGCCAGCATCAGTGATTGATTCAAAATCCTCAACATGAGCTACCCCGACAATTCTCCTGTGATCAAGAGGAAAAACATCGTAAAAATTTTGATCCATAATTCCAGAATCAGAATTTACTAATGTATTCCTTGTAAATACATAAAAGGAATTAAGAGATAATCAATCATAAACTAAATATGGAAGAAATAATTACGACGAGTTCCCCTGAGGTTTTTAACCTATGAAGCATGGACATGCCAGATTTCAAGCCGTGGCGGTGTCTGACACGGGGACACGTGTCCCTTTAATTTAATTATTTTTTTTGCAGGGACATGGCGGAGACACAGCGGGGACACGCGTGTCCACCAAATCTGGACACGCGTGTCCAAATCTGGACACAAAGAGCAAAAGAGAAGAGTAAAGGAGAAGATTAAAGATAAAGAGACGATCCAGTCGACCTCCATGACTTCAACCACCGTAAGCCAGTCGACTTCGACCACCATAAGCCCTCGACCTCAGCCTCCATCTAGTCGACCACCGTAAGTCTCTCTCTCTCTCTCTCTCTCTCTCTCTCTCGCCTGTCGACCTCCATCCATGACCTCGACCTTGACTCGCCTGTCGACCTCCATCCGTAAGTCTCTCTCTCTCGCCTTCCCTCTCGCTCGCGTCTCTCGCTCTCTTCCTCTTTCTTGCTCTCGCGTCGCTTGCATCTCTCGCGTCTCGCTCTCACTGCTCTGATTCATATGTATAATATATATAGATATATGTATTTATTTAATATTAATAAAAAAGACATATTATGTGTAATATATATATATATATATATTTAATATTAATAAAAAGAGTTGCACCTCCACAATCATGTTCCTTTCCACCACCACTAATATGTCACCCAAAAGGTATATTTGGAGAACATTTTGACATATTAGTTGAAACAACTTTTACCAAAACTCATTTCTAAAAAACTAAATTGTGAACATCAGCTATTTCATTAAAGGAAAATGCTAACAACCGCCTGTGGTGAAGATGGATTCATGTAACCAACCCCATTTGATAGAACTTAAGGCTTGGTTTGGTTTGGTTTGGTTTGGCTAACCACTGCCCGTAGTTAATGTTGTTATGGATAAAAAGTGTATTGAAATATGTGAGAAGTGCATAGAAATATACAAAAAGTGTATAAGAATATGTGAAATGTGTATTGAAATTTTAGGCTGTGTTTGGAGTAGCTCTGAAAACATGATTCCAAAGTTGTTTTCAATATTTTGTTTGGTTAAATTTTTTAAAAATTAATTCCAATATAACATTCCAAAACTCATTCCAGCTTCTATTTGGAGAAGCGAGTTTTTTTTGAATTTTGAATTTTGAAAAGAGCAAATTGGATCTACTCGGTCGTTCGCCCGGACATCCTTCTGGATATCCAACCGGTTGACTAGAACAGTGTTTTTTTTTTTTTTTTGCAATTGGCATCTTTTATTTTAAATTTAATTAAAAATAAATAAAAAAAACTGCTCAAAAAACAATAGAGAGAGAGTAACTTTCAAATTTTCTCGTACCTGTATTTTCTCAGAAAATCCAAGAAAAATTTTCGTGAATGCTAGAAAAGAAAAGAAAACTACAAATCATTCTTCTATTCAAAGATCATCAAGGTTCTAAAATGGCAAAGAAGATTAAACAGATCTAAAAATGAACAAGGAAGAGACTCTTTTCAAATCTCACCTTCGGTAACCTCGATGCCTCTCTCTCTCTCTAGAAATACATGTCAATATCTTCAATGAAGATCTCCACATTAAACTCTATAATCAACAAGATCTAGAATTTCCTCATTTTCCTTCTCTTCTCTCTCTCTCTCTAAATATATGGTGATCTTGAAATCACGAGGTTCAGATTCAACTTCCTCATCAAGATCTGGAATTTTCTCATATGAAATCAAAGGCATTTGTGTCCAAAATCTCCAGATTTTGAGTTTTAGTTAGGTCTAGGGAGTTTGACATAGAGAGAGAGAGAGAGAGAGAGAGAGAGAGAGAGAGAGAGAGAGAGTTTGAGCAGTTATAATAGAGAAGATTAAATAAAAAAAAACAG
Organism: Camellia sinensis; assembly: GCF_004153795.1. Classification (NCBI taxonomy): domain Eukaryota; kingdom Viridiplantae; phylum Streptophyta; class Magnoliopsida; order Ericales; family Theaceae; genus Camellia; species Camellia sinensis. The sequence goes on from NW_021025248.1 coordinate 1,346,192, forward strand.
TAATTGTAATTCATAATAAAAAATATTTAAAAATAATAATTCCAATCAAATATGCAATCAGAAGTTATTTTAAAGCAATAATTGAATATTTATTTTGAAAAAATATATATTTTGTTTGTAATATTTTCAATTAAAAAAATTTATGTTATTTTTTTTAATAATTATTTTTTTAATTGAATTTTAAAATGAGTTTTGTTACAAGTTTTAAATAGAATTTTTAATAGAGTTTTGAGTTATGTGTGTTGTTATGAGTTATAACTTTTTGAATTAAGTTTTGAAAACTCTTTTCAAAACTCATAATCAAACAAATTTTCTTATTTCACATGTCACATCAAACATTCAAAACTCAATTCAACACTCCACTCAAAACTCAATTCAAAACTCTTTTCAAAACTCATAACCAAACAAATTTTCTACACTCAAATCATAATTCCAACACTCTCAAACTCAAAATACAACTTACTCTCAAATCATATTTCTAAAACTCTACCAAACGCTACCTAACTTTTTTTACATCATTTGATTATTAACAAACACCCATTGGGTGGTGGTCATTAGCAGGATCCTTCACTAAATTCCACTTTGAAAGGGAATCAAAATTCCGCTTGTATCCCAAAATATGTCTTTTGGTGACTCCATTATAATGACAAAAATGGTCTATCATCAACTTTAACTTTTACATCCATTAAAAACTAAGCCAACATGCAAGAAACAAAACAGATTTCCAAGAACGAAATAAAAACTACATAAGATGTTAAGATGAAAATTTTATGAACAAGAGACACCTTAACTAACAATGCACATTTAATACAAGCAAAGAAACACACTATTCGCTGTTGCACCCATAAAAGGAGGTGCTTAGAAGTGAATGTGTAATCTTAAGGTCACAAAAATAAGTTTCAAATGCAGACATTCTACACACTTCAAGAATTTTATTCAGCAAATATAACCATGTCCACCATACATATGTATGAGTGAACAAAACGAGCACCAGTAAACAAATGTAAATGAAATAATAGAAATAAAATGGATGATCACATGAAAAATTATAACTTATATTTTCTTGGCATTCCTATGATCAAGGTTTGTTACAAATCTTTAAAACCTGGCCCATGCAAATAGGAAATGGTGCATCACAAAGGAATTTTGGCAAATGAAAAAGAAAAAAAAAAACACAGGAATAGCAGGGATAAAGAAAGAGGGTACAGAAATTCTAGTAAGCAGAGAAGGAAATCACTATCTCACCTTATCATTTTGGAAGCACCAAAACCAAGAGTGTCATGGAACAAATCTTTCATGAATTTCTGTTTTACAAGCAGCTGAAGTTGAGGGTTGTTATAAATTGCTGGAAGATAAGCCCCACCAGAGCCATCCTCGTGTTTGTCCCACAAAGCAGTAAATTTTTTGTGGAATAAATTCCAAGTCTCGTCAATTGTCCTCAAGATCCAATCTTTATATGCCTGCAGAACAACATGCCTTTAATCATAAAGCACAATAGTGGAGTAACCATTAATATCAATGTTAAGTTTAATATGGTGAAACACCTATAAAAGCATGCAAGCACACTTGCATATACACAGACCACTAACACAGTTTCTCCATGAGAAAAATAAAAGGAAAAACCATACAAGGATTGCAAGTTATCCTTTTCCATTACACAGCAAAAACAAATGAGCAGTGACTTCTTGACAAGGAATTACCTAAATGAGGTATCTTTAAGCAAAAGTGATCTACTAAAAAATCAACAAAATGATATAACCATACTTCCTCTTTCTGCAAAATGTTTAATCATGCAAGTCCTGCATCTTATCTTAGGTCATATTCCATTGGTCATTAAAGCCGAGAATACTTCATTTCAGGACATGTGAATGTACTCCGTATGGCAGTCATGCCATTTACAACTTAAGCACTCAACAGTCGACTCTTTAGTATCACCTTTTTTCTAAATGCACTCCTAAAACTAGTTTTTTTAAATTGGTGCATCAAATCAAAAGTTGATGCACACCACTGAAACATCTCCAGTAGTTGGTGCTCTATTCAGGTAAGTTGGTATGCAGCTTTGCTGCTAAGCTGATGTAATTGGCTTCTTACAACGTTTTACATCTAGCAGATCTTATATACAGGGCTATTGACGGGATAGCCGGGGGTCAATGATCAACTTCAAAGGAGAGTCATTGGTAAGAGAGATATCTGATGCTCCATAAAGACTTCTTTAGTCTACAACCAGGGCTGCCATTCGATGCGCACCACGAACAGGGTTAGAAAAAAAAAATGAGTTATGGCCTTGATCCAGAGAGGGAATGGAGTTGAGACGGCTTTGCTCATGAGTTAGCAGTCAGGTGGAAAGGGACCTGCTGGCTTCTTTTCTTTTCCGAAGCGCTGTGAACCTTTTTTATTTTTAGTAGCGGCTCGTGAAGTAGCCCTCTTTCTTTACAAAAAAGTGGATATAGGCCCCTATACTTTCTATTATATTAGTAAAGCCTAAACGCTCTTTACTAAACTATAATAGAAGGTAAGGCAGTCAAGCCCTATCTAAGTAAAGCTACAGCTCCTTGGTGGGAATCGAAAAGCGGTACCCCTATCACAAGAAGGCAAGTTCAGTTGAGGGACCACTTTTTGCTGGGAGAGGAATCTTTTTTGTAGTAAAAAAAGCTTATGCACGTAGCTCATTGGAAGCTAAGAGTCTTATAGCCCAAAAACGGGAAAAGTGGTTTTAGTAGTTCCTTAATACCTTATTACTAATCTATTTATAGTCAAGAAAGCCTTTCACCTGGCTAACACACAAAAAAGCACCAGCCGGGAAAAAGGATGAAACACCGATGCAAGGTACATGAGAGTTATTTGTGGCCAAAAAGAAATCAAAATATAATTACGGAATTTCTGAATATTAATGTGCAACACAAAAGAAAAGGTTTAAGAATTACTAAACATGTGACTACATAATGACACTTACACATCCAAACAAAACATCTGGATCTGATTGAATATCGAGTGATCAAGGAATATAAGAGAAAATACCGCATGAAGCAGATTGAACTTTTTTATACTTGAGGAAATGCATCTCTTACCTGGATCTTTTCCAATATGGTACACAAAGAGCAGTATCAACAGGGTAGACCAGCAAATTTCTTCGAATACAAGAAGCTAGGTAGACAAGTTAGTCACATCCACCTACTAGACTCATCAGTCACCTTTGCTTTGATAGGTGTATTTTCTATATTTTTCTGAAAAGAAAATTCATTCATTTCTTTATTCCCCATTAACCAAAAAGGAGATGGGTCAATGATTAGGAACTTGGGGGAAGTCAGGCTAATCAGGTTTCTCCATTCAAGAAATCATAAAGAAAAAAAGAAAAAGAAAAAAAAAAAAAAGTGTAGTGATAAACCAGAGGGCAATGAAAAGTTCCAGATCTATTACGCTTGATGAACAAGAGAAGCCCCAAACCAAATCATTATTTGTCCAAAAAGAAAAGTATGATAATAAGATGAGTTAAATGACGAATAAGAAAAAAACAAGAAAATGACATCTTTTATAGAGACAAAAGCATACAGAAAAGAACCCAACTACATACACAATGCATGCTTAAAGCATACTGTGCATTTCTCTTTGGACAGAACTAGATTTCACAAAGTATAAACCCCAAAGTAAACGTGAACAATTAAAGCAATCAAATAACAGGAACATAAATCTTGAGAAATTTCAATCAGATGCTGGAGAGTACCCATTAATTGATGGTATTGAAACTGCCATAAGAATAATTGTCATAAGATAGCTACGGTGTTTACCAACACTATGACCTTACACACGACACGACACGACAGAATGAAAAGGCATCATATTCATGTAGTTGACCCAAACAAATGGGAGAGAAGGTTTTAGTTGAGTTACCAAAATGGCTAATTGGACATCAGCTGGTACCATGATATCACTGGTGAACAAAACAAATTACGTATTTACAATAAATTAAAATCAGAAAACCAAACAACATGTTCAAGTAAATATGACAGGACTACATGAGGAAATACAGGAAAGACAAATACTACAGAGAGGCAAAATAACAGGTTATTAAGGGTTAGAACACCTGAAAACAACTAAATAAGTATGAGACAAATGTGCAGGTAGGACATACTTTTCGGTCATTCTCCTGATCTGCATGACCATCTTGAGCGAAGAAAGCCAAAATTAAATTTCCTACGAAGGCTCCAATATCAAACCCCATAGGCCCATAGAAAGCAAATTCTGGATCTATAACCTGAGTTGAATTGCTTGTAACCATCACAGAACCAGTATGGAGATCACCATGTATAAGGGCTTGGGCCCTTTCGCAAAACCTAAATAATTGGTATCAGCTAATATGAGGATAACTTTTCACATCTTCCATAAAGTAAGTAAAACAAAAAGTGAATTACTAAAACTGTTACAAATTATCACAAGAAATGTTCCACTATTATGGCTGCAGTACATGGATTTCAACTCAGCAACTTCAAGCTTCAGAGTGTTATCCTCACAAACTGCCTCCACATCACGATCAAGATAAGGAGAAGTCCAGCGGTTATGAGGAGACACTTTGTAAGGATCAGAAAAGACAACCTGCTCAGTGAGCCTGCATAACTCCACATTCCCACAAAATTCAGCAACTGCAGAAAACATTCAGGTAAACACATAAGTTTCATGAATTCAAACAAATCAATATTCTTTAAACTTGTGATGAGTTTTATATGCATAAAAGTGATGAACACATGGGACCTCCAAATGACCAAAGCGAGTCCAATTTCAAAATTTTATATAAAATAATAGGAATTGGATGCATGTTTGACACATGTTGGGACATGTCTAACAAGTGTCAATATCCCACAAAAACATTATATCATCTTACAAGTGCCTATACTTCTTAGTTTATAGCACTCAATTTGTTCTCGTCATTGCTTAGTGTATTAAGCATCATGATTTTAATTCATCAACCATCAAACAATTAGATGGAGTCTAGGAAGGATAGATTTAGTACAAACCTAACCTTTGGCATAATGCACAAAGTGATTGCCCTCATGTTTGTGCCCAAGTCATATTCAAAATTAAGTAAAATAAAATAAAGAAGCTCCTGCAACAAAGTTAATAAAATTTTAAAATAAGAAAGAGATAAATGGTTACCTGCTTGTAGTACGGTGAAGACGTGATGTGAAGAAAAGAGTCCTTGCCATATATTCTGAAATGTGTTCTGCAAGCAACGGATACTCAACTCCAGCTATCAACCCTTTCCTCAAGATTATATGTGGAGGTTCCAAATAGCGCATGCCAATCAAAGACATAACCCTGTCAAAATGATAAACTTCCGGAACATGATCAGGGCACAAACGACCATGCTCCTTAGAGTCACTGCCTCAAAGTAAGCACGCTCCTTTGTCATCGGCCATGATTCCCCTATGCAACGTATGTATGGGAGAGCCTGCAAACTCCCACAACCAGAACTTTTATAAGTAAAAGTATATTAGTAAAAAGCACATTAGAAGTGGGTGAACCATGTACACCTCACAACCAGATTTGAAAATGGAAATAATGCTATCAATTACAACATTTAGACACTATTGAACGTACGAGGATTTTCAATAGATCTAATCGGATGCATTTTTAAGGCATGAATCTAGAGCTTGAAGATTGAATTGTATCTAATAACTGTGAGCAAATTAAAAAGTTCAACTTTTTTTTTAAATGAAGCAATATTCATGTTAGGAGTATGTGATTATGCCCTATCTTCTTCCATAATTAAGTTAGATTACTACTACATTTCATCCATGTCAGTTATATGGATTCAATGGTTTTGGATTCCAATTTCCAACATATCAGGAGTATCTCAAAATACTTCTCTTACTAACAATTTAAAAGAAGCCCAACTTTATCAAAATCCTCTGCTAAACCGTGGGAAAATAATGCCTGAAAAAATTTGGATATTCTGGCAATAAACCAGCATTTCCCATTTTCCAACTCCCACCATATTTCTTTGGGACAATTACAATTCGGTGTAGATTTTTTAAAATATCAGATCAATGGTAAGATTTATGAACATTAATAATTAAAGTTTTAAACTTTTTCAAGAATTCGTAATTATTTTGTGAAAACACCACTGAATTGTAATTTCACCTATTTCTTTTCAGCAAATTGTTGGTATTTTCCATTGCACTCACATAATCATAATACACACCTATTCAAAACCCTTGAGAACATGCTGGCACGGTTTAAATAAAAGAGAAGATCCAACAAATGCGAAATCAGGGATAATATTTGCAAATCAATAGAGTGCAAGTAAGTGTGAGTAATAATTGGATCATTTTAGATAGGTTCTCACTTGCACCGAGCACTTGTCTCACTAACACCCCATTTATCTGCAATTATTGTTCCCGTACACCACATGTATGTATAAATGCTTGAATCAACTAGCTACGAGTGAGTTTTCAATAAATTCACATGTATGAAAAATGAATAACAATCCGTGTACAATAGGAATTCAAAATTTGACAATCTTCAAAGCTTTACATGAATTTGAACGTGTCAATCGAGTGTCGTACCTGTTTGGCGACGAACGAACCGGAGGGGCTGGAAACAATATAGACGAAGTTGAGATTTCCATCGCCGACCTCTTTGATTTGGAGGTCATCGAGTTCGTTACCGAGCTTAGAGAACAGAGATGGAGTGGCCTTTATGTACTCCACCAGAGACTTCTCCTCCAGTGGCTGGAACCCTTCCGACGCCATTGTCGGCTAAGCTTTGCGGCGGCGACGGTGGTGGTGGTGAACTTCGGCTTAAAAATGATGTTGGAGTTTTGACGGTGAGAAAGCTAGGGCTTGAAAAGAGGACCGGATTGGATTAGATTCTTTAGAATAGTGAATGAAAGTAGACACATTGAACTAGGGCTGAGCAAGAAATCCGTGAAATTCGTAATTCGATTCAATTCAGTTCAATCCGATAGATTTGGATTGATTTTTTGAATCGGCGGTTCGGTTCCGGATTGAAAAATTAAAAATTCGTAGTATACGGATTGGTTCCGGATTGAATCCCACGGTTCCGGATTAGAACCGATCCGTACCGTATACAAATAATATATATTTTTATTATATATCCTCCCCATAGTATCTTCTCTTATTCTATATAAAATCTAAACTCAAACTTAAAACCGTATAATATCTTCTTTTATTACTTTTGTTTGTTAGTTTTTAGTTTTAATTTGTAATGGTCTAAATACTTATGGTTGTTTAAATTCTAGCACAGTATGTCACTATTATAGAAATAGATGTTGCTATTGTGGAACTAATATAGCGTTATGTTTATATTTTTATGAAATTAAAGTTTTATATATATATTTTTGTTATTTAATTATGTGAATTCGTGGTCTTAAACCAATCCAATCCGTATTTAAATGGATTGGTTCGAATTGGTTCCATGATTTAAACGGATTGGATTGGTTCCAATTTTTCAGGAACCGTAAATAACGGATTGGTCTTGGTTTTACCCCAATCCGATCCAATCCGAACCATACTCACCCCTACATTGAACTCGGCCTGTTTTATGACCCAAGCTTTGCATAATCATTTTTTTTTATTATTATTATTATACCATCTCCAACTCTTTCCAAATTTTCTCATCTAAATTTGAGTAAAACATTTGATTTAATATGGACTATTCTAATTTTTTTTATTAAATTCTTATCAATTTTTTTTAAAAAAAATCTAATTATTTCAATTTTTTTGTCAATTTTGATTAATCATTTCTACTGTTTTATCTTTTTAAATTTTTATCAAATTTAAATTTAATTAATGATTTGATAAGTTCTCAATTTGAGAAAAAAATAACTCTCTTTTTTAATTGATGAACAATTGCTAAAAGAATTATAAATGATTTTGAAGCAATTTTCCATTAATTTTAAATTTGATGAAAGAAAATGTAAGGAGTTAGAGATGCTTTTTGTGCAATAAATTTAACAAAAATGTAGAAATCTTTAAAAAATTATTAAATTTTTTTCACAATATGTATGGATATCACATCTATATACGATTGTATATAAATTTTTTATAATTTTTTTAAAATTCTTAATATTGCTCCAAATCTTATTTTCTATGTGGTGTATTAATACATAAGTGACATATAAATTGTCACACTATTTTCGTAAATAATAGTTATTTTTTAAAAAATATTTATTACTTTAAAAAAACTAATAAAAACACATATTCGTTTTGCAAATTAATTTTTAAAATGTTGTTAAGCATGTGTTGTTTTTTAATAAATTTTTTAAAGTTATTTTTTGAGTTTTCAAATTTTGTTCTTATGAGAAAAAAAATGATACAACTGAATTGAACATGATCCTGATTGGACTCAATTATTTATTGATTAATGTCAAATTTGAAAATATGTCACAACTTGCTTAAGTTGATCAACAAATACTTTAAAATAATTATATCTAACAAACATAAAATTTAATTAAATTGTTAATATTTGAATGAAAAAGTGGTCACATCACAATTAGCCTTTATGAAAATTGGATATCATATATTAAAAATTGTGATTTGAGATAAATACAAAACTTTGAAGTTACACAAATATTATACACGCATGAGTTTTTGCAAGTAAACAAAAACAATAACACATTTGGGAAAATTCTATTTTCACACAATTACATGGCTCGGTGCATATAATTTTTCAGTACGCATATTTATTTATTTAATTATTAATTATTTTTCTCAACCCACGCAATAAATATCCAATTTTATCCTTTACTCACACTATTGTACACGCACAAACCGTCTTTCTACACACTTGTTGAGTAGATCACTGCTACGGTTTCAGACTTGTTAAAAATTGTAAACCCACACTGCTATGGTTGCATACACATTGAAGACCAAGTAAAGATCACAGTCCTCCATTCCATTGAAGACCCTATCGCCACCGCCGTCAAACACAACAGAAATCCGTCAGGTCATTGATCATGGGCATAGAAATAAGCAAAAGCATCACTCTTCTTCATCCATGGAAACATCAATTGGTGGTAACAATTGCAGTAAAATACATAGACTTGTCATCAATCTAGATTTCAAGAATAGTAAATTTCGTCTCCTTAAGGTAGATGAAAGAGCTCGACATATTTGGACAATTTTATTCTTTGGCATATTCGATATGAAGTTCCAGTGACTCAAATCCACACCTTTGGATTTCCCGGTAATTCCCCAAGAGTAAAGAATCGTCGTCATGTCGAGCAGAGAAATGCTAATTCGATAAAATTTTAAAGTTCAATTCGTCATTATGGTTTCGAACTCCGACGAATCGAGAATAATCGTACAACGGAGAAGCGAGTAATAGGGAATACGAAAGCGTATGGTGACGTTGATGAGTGCCGTGGTGGTTTCCAGAGAGGATGAAAGAGAAGACGAAGTCGGTGATAGAAATATAGGTGGTTTCAAGAGAGAAGAGAGAGTGGGGTCTGATGCTGTGGCATGTTTTGGTCTCTGAGCAGAAACCACTGTTCGGATCAATGGAAGAAGAAGATGCATTCAAATCTAGAGTTTCGTTATTTTTCACTCAAAATGTACATTGAGTTTTTTTTTTATATATATTTTTAAAAGATGTGTACAATGAATATTTTAATATAATATTAGAGGTATATTTTAATGTCTATTATGGTCATTTTATTTTAATTGTTATTGAAATAATATTTCATTAAATGTTTATACTGAAATAAATAAGTGTGTGGAAATAGAATTTCTCCATGTATTCTCCCAAAAAAATGATGTTGATGGATATTCATTTCTCCATGTATCCCCTCAAAAAAAATGATGTTGATGGATATTCCTTATCTACACAGTCCACGTCACCTCACCAGTTGGAAAACAATAATTAATTGGTGATGCTTTTATTATGAGTGGATAGGGGTATAAAAATGGTTCGAGGCCTATAGACGGCCCGAGGCTTGCCCAATACCCAATGTGGGCCTAGTTCGTTTCAATCTAGGCCCGAGCACAGCCTAGGACCTTGGGCCTGGGCCTTCCATTTGAAGCCCGTTCCATTGGCTCGACCCAAAAAAATCATGACATAAAGGCGTTCCGGCCCACCCGACCCTCTCTCCGCCAACAGTCAAATTTCAAAAATAAAAATTTAAAATTTAAAAAAAGGTCATTTTCATACATCACTCTTCACTCACATCATCATTGCAAGTTGCAATGAATGAAAAACAAACAAAAAAAAAATTTGGTGCACATCTACTCTTACCAGTGTCGCCCGTCTACCCCTTATGTAACAACCCCGACCAATGATTAACCTTTAAACCATTATTAAGAATGCCTAATAAGTAATTAAGGTGGAATTTTGCATTAATTGCATGTGTTATATGCTATATGAGATTCTATCTGTTTTGCATAGGAATATCTGTTTGAGATTCTATTGTGTTTGGCGAATTAAAGGCCTTATCGGCATCCGATCATGAAATTGATTTGGTATCTGTGTTAGTTGGAATTTTTAGGATTTTGTGATAGGATGAATTGAAATTTAATTCGGAGTGAATTAAATTAGATTAATTAATGTCAATGTGATTAATCTAAGTAAAGTTTAATTAAGCCTCCTTAATTGAGCTTGTATAAGGCTACTTTGACTCCATTAATTCATTTTGCACCTTCATTCCATACTCTTTAAGCTCAAAACATGGGAGAGAGAAAGATAGAAGAAAATTGAGATCAAAAACTAGGAAAAGCGGGAATTGCTAGGAATTATTAGAGAATTACAAAGAATTTGGGAGTTATAGCTTCCACACTTGTGCATTTAAGACTCTAGGTAAGAATCTTGCCCTTAAGCTTTGTAATCAAGACTTTAATACATGAATTCTAGAGAATTAAGCTTAGTTATGCAAGAATTGAGCTAATAAATTAGAAAAGAGAATCATTCCATGCATGCATGCTTAATTCATGAATTTTGAGCTTTAAATCCACCAATTTCATACATGCAAGAGCTTATCTTCATTAGACTATGAAAACTCATCATGGTTTTATACCCAAACACTTCATTTGTACATGTTTTGGAAGGTTTGAGTTATTAACAATACATGCATAATATGTATATATATGTTCAAGTTTGGTTTTGAAGAACTTCCTCGCTTTTGGGCCTTGATTTTGTGTTTTGAGCCTTAATTCATGATGTTTTATAAGTTTACAAGTGTTTTCTCAAGTTTTGGGGCTCAAAAGTTGTATTTGAAGGCTTTGATTTCGAGTTTTGAACTTGGGAATGCAATCTAGAAATTTCAGAATTCTGCTCTCCGCTCAAGTGACAGATCTTGCGCTCGAGCGACCACTCTGTGTTTTGCACTCCCGCTCAAGCAACCAAATGTTGGCTCAGGTGTAAAATGCATGCTCCCAGAAGTTTACAATTTTTGCAGACTGCTCGAGCGACAAGAGTTGCGCTCGAACGAAGACCTCAATCTCGCGTTCTAGCGACCATTAAGCGTACATCGAGCGGAAAAATCAAGCAACCAATACTTTTCCAGAGTTTGCTGACTGCTCAAGCGAAGGCCCTATTTTTAGCAAAATTTATTAAGTGTTTCAAAGTGTATTTTGGCATCCACATTGCATCCTAGGCATTCCTAGGTCATGGTTAAGACATAATAATGAGGATGAGAAGTAGAAATACACCAAGATAAGAAAGAACTAAGTTAATGATTCCGGATATGTAATTCTATACGTATTTGTTCTGTATCTGTGTAGGTTACACGCTGCAAGTTATCTGATTTATCTACTCTGTCTATTTACTTTAGAGCCATCTGTAAGTAATAACTTTGTAAAGCTATATTTACGTTAAAGTAATTTCTTATATGATACAATATGACAAGTAATGTTCGGTTTTCTGACATGTTATGTTCTAAATCAATGAATAACTGTCCATATATTGAAATATATTCGTGGCATCCTTAGTACAAGGCCCTTGCCCAGGGGTAACAATATTGTGGTTTATGAGCACAAGGCCCTTGCCTGGGGGGAATAGTGTCGTGGTCTCATGGTCATCACTTGGGGATAACAACACCGTGGCTTAAGCATGTTATCTATTCCCAGTACCGGAGGTTCCTTAATGAAACTGGTAAGCTTGACCCTTTATACTCTATATTTGATATGTCAGCTCTAATGGATGTACCATGTATGATTAAACATGAATTTTGATTTCTGTATATGATATGAAGAAGACTATGAATCTAAATCTGTTTCTAATATAACATCTGTTTTTGAATCTAATATGGGACATCATTTATTTAACCCTTTACTATGTTATTATTCACTAGCCTCCCACTCACTATTTATATTATGTATACAAGTGCTCAAGCACGTGACCAGGCTCTATGATGATCGCCTGGAGCTTGTTTTGTCGACCAATCCTTGTGCCTCCCGAGGAGGTTCCGAAAGTCATGTGGTCATGTTTTGTGAATGCATAAGACTTGGGTTTTTTTGGTATATGAGCAAGTTTTCTATTTATCTGTACTTTGGGTTAAGTCTCACTTTTGTTTTATCTGTATCAGCGGGTGACGTAAGACTACTATATTATGACGTCACATGCATGTATATTATCGGTTTTAAAGTTCTGTCCCATGTACGTCAACATAGCTCAATGGACTATGAATGTTTTATATATGTCTTAATCTGTTTAGAGGCCTTTGGTAATCCAAGGATTACTGGCCGGTTACGACACTAAACCCATAGGGATGAGTTTGGGTCATGACACCTTGCCCCTTTATCATGCACATCACTCACATCATCATTGCAAGTTGTAATGAGTGAAAAAAAAAACAAAAACAAAAACAAAAAAGCAAAAACAAAAACAAAAAAAATTAATTTTTGCACCTCTGCCCTTGCTAGTGCCACCATTAATAATAAAAATGCCATACTACATAATTTAAAAAAACATATGTCATATATAATTAAATTTAAATACCACCATGAAACACAACCAAACAAAGCATCTCATTAATCTTAACTAAAATACTCTAGTATAATTTTTCTTTTATTTTTTATCGCTAATAAATAATCTACATAGATAATGTATTTATCGTTCATTTTTTCAAAAAAAAAAAAAGGCTCGCCTAGGCCAGGCCCCGCCCGTTGCCCCAGACCTAGGCCCTATTCTGAGTGGGCCCAGGCTTGGGCCTGTGTCCTACTTTTCGATCCATGGCCAGACCCGCTAAAAAAACTGGAGCCCACTAGGTCCACTTGGGCTGGGTCGGGCCAGTATTACATCCCTATGAGTGGTGCTTCATTCAACATGAAAAAACTTCAATGGTGGTAGAGTGTATTATGGAATTTATTTTAATAATTTAAATTATTTATTTTGTAGAGTTTTTAATGTACTATTTATGAAAAAATTTAGATTAATTAGATAAATGTATTATTTTTTATTCTATAGCCTTCATCTCTAAAAAAAGTAGACGCCCTATTTCAAATATATATATTTATCGTCCATTTTTTTTAGAGACAAATGAGATAAAATGAAAAAGTTACGATTAACAAATTGACCTTGATTTTTTCATTAATAATATATATTGAGAATCTTACAGAATAAATGATTTGAATAATTTTGTAATAGACTCTACGAATGTCTTAAATTTTCTCATGTTGAGAACTCCAATGAGAGAAACCCAACCTTTGTTTAAAATATGGAATATTAAATTTGACTAAAAACAAGAATAAAGAGGGGTAAGACATTCTGTATTTATTTCCCTTTGCATTCAAAAATTCATATTCAAATTGTTTATGTATGTGGTGTTTGATAAAATTGAAAATTGAAAATTGAAAATTAAAATTTAAGTATTAAAAATTGAATGCTTAATTTTTAAACTAAAAAATTATTTAATAAAAAATTAAGTGCTAAATTAAAAATATTTTTTTTTGATATGTATAAAATTAAATTAAAAATTTATTATTTTCAAATTGTATATTATGATGGTGGTAGTGGTGGTAGTAGTGGTGGTGGCATGGTGGTGGTAGTGAGGGTAGCGATAACGATGGTAGTGGTAATAAAATGATGGTGATGTTTATGACAACAACAACAATGATGATGAAGGTGGTAGTGACATAGTAGTGGTGGTGATGGTAGTGATAGCGATGGTGGCGGCGGTGGCATGATGATGGTGGTAATGATAGTACTGATGATGGTAGTGGTGACGGTGATAGTGAATTTATGATAGTGTGCAACGATACTTATGTTTAAGTTTCTTTTGGCAACATCTAAAAAAGTCAATTTATTAGTTTATTCGCTTATTTGAATCACATCATCTATCTATTTTTTTGCAAGTCTTTTTATAATAAGCAAAAAAGTCAGCTTATAAGTCATGACCAAAACAATCCTTAGTATTTATAAATTCAGTCAAAATTAAGTAATTTTTATATGACTTACAATTTTCTTAAGTTTTAACTTATATTTTAAGAGACACTTAAATTTTTAAGTAATATCAATTATAATTATCAATTGAGTTTAATTGATTGAATTAAGTTATCAGACACCCTTTTTAGTCTTTGTCTAGTTTAAAGTTAAAAGTCAATTATCAACTAAAAATATTGACTTTGTTTATAAAAAAAAAAAGGGGGAATTACACCCTAGTGGACAAATTTATTTATTTATTTATTTATTTTTATTTTTTTACACAAGCATGGACGGGTGTAAATGACACTTGCACTTCCATAACTTTTCACTTCATCCCACTACAGAATGACTTGTATGCCATATATTTTTGTAATTTTTTTTCTATGTTTCACTGGGATATAATTCCTTCAAAAAAATACCCTTAGTTCATTTGACAAACTTTAAGCATCCACATCAGTCTCAACAAATGTAAATTTTGGTTATATATTGTTGGAAATGGTTAATTTTTCCTCAAGTTTGGTCTATTTTTTAGGTGGGCCCCGAGTGTCAATTTACTCGGGTCAAAGTGGTAACGCGTTCTATGCCGCGTTGTGATTCACGTGGTATATTTGGTTGCTCAAAACCATTACCGAGTGAATGGGAAATTGAAGCCAAAGTGTGCTCCATGGAAATGGAGTTTTGGTGGAAATTCCTTAAGGTTGTAAATTGGCTTGTCCCACATTGATTTGGTGGGAGGTTTTGAAAGGGTTTATAAGGCTTAGGGTGAGATACTTGGGGTGTGCCCCAAGGGGTACCCAAGTGTTTTAGAGGGAGAGGTTATGGGCAAAATGGGCTAGACCCATTGGACCCAAAAATCACCACACGCGCGCCGCCGCCGTCCGTCCGGTCGGTCGGGCGGGCTGGGCTTGGGCGCGGGTGCGTGGTGTTGAGTTGGGCTTCTAATCTTTTTGGGCAAAAAACATTTGAATTTAATTTTATTTTTTATTAAAATAAAATCCAGAATTCAGAATTAAATTAGTTTGGATTTTTTGTTCATCCAAACAGGGCCCTTCCCGGTTTCAAACAGAAATAAACTGTTTTGGAATTAATGCACACCCAAACAGGGCCCTTCCCGTTTTACTATCTGTTTGAATTAATTCAAATCTGTTTGAATTCAAAACCCAACAGGTATGATACCTGTTCAATTCAAAACCAAGAGTTACATACCTGTTTATTTCAAATCCAAGAGCCACCTTCACATCTATAAATAGGACCACCCTCATTTGATATTTTGCATTCAGAAATTTCGTATTTCACTTCTGTTTTCTATTCTTCATCTTGCTGCATTTTATTTTTCAAAAGAAAGAGTGCAAACACTTAGTGTGTTCGTAAGGCAAACAATTAGTAGTGCTGCTATTGTTTGTGGAAGATCATTTCATCCTGGGAGATAGACGTCCGAATTCTGAAAGCACCGTGGAGAGGACGAATCTGTCTTAAGGACACAGTGTTAAACACTGGACTTGATCAGAAAAAATAATTCGAAGAAATTAAATCAAGTAAGTTATTTTATTACTTTCAGTGTTGTTTTTATTTGTTTATTTATTCAGATTTTAATTTTGTTTTTGTAACAAAATAAAATCTGTTTTGTTTTTTTATTTATTTATTTTTATTTCGAGTTTGATTTTTGTAATCAAACATATTCTCTCCTTTTCTCTATTTCTTTTATTCTTGTTTTTGTTTTGTACACAACAGAATTAAATCCTTTTAAATACGGTGAAGATTGTCCAACATATATAACTAACAAATTATAAAAATCTTGCTTCATCAGTCTCAACAAATTATTTTTAAATTAGCTTTTGGTTAACTTTGATACAGTACATTTCTGCATATAGCGATACACTGTTCACAAGTTATACAATATTTTATCATTTATTCTTAAAAGTGACCGCACATCCTTCTGGACAACCGACTGCCGCACAATTTTTTTTTATTTTTTTTGAATATGAAATTGCATATATATAACAATCCAAAATTAACATCTCCTATTCTACTTTGGTTGCTTTTTAACAATACAAAATGAATATTTTATAAAATTTAATTTTAGAACAAGGAGTCTAATGTAATGTGTACATGTCACGACCCAAACTCGATACCTAAAGGTCCAGCGTCGCAGCAAGACAATATAAATAAAATAATTCTAAAATTTTTATAGTAGGAGTAGTAGTAGTAGCACAAGCGAATAAATTAAATAAATTAAAATAAATTAATTGGATACCAAAAAGTTTAGTAAAAAAAAGAAAAATAGTCATCTGAGCTTCATTTTATTACAAGAGTCCGATCATGATTACATATAAAAAAAAAAACACTGCGGTTCATTTTCAATCTCGATCCTGCTAAATCTCATCACCTGAAAGGGGATAATAGCTATAAGTACATGACAGAGTGAGAAATATTATACAATAAGCATGAGGGTCCCAAAAATCCATGGATAAGTATTAGGCTAAACAGAAATTAGTTTGGTAACTGAAATACATAACTAATTTTAATTAACAGAAGCAGAATGCAGAAATCATATAGCAAATAATCATAACCATGGTACAGAATAGAACAAAACAGGGGTCACTAGAGTGACAATCAGAACAGGGGTCAATAGATCCATGACAAACGCAGGACCACAAAGTGGCCAAACAATGGCCAATGGTTATTTAAGTCCCCCAAGGCATGGGACTCCCGTGATGGTACTTACAAAACATAATTGTTTATAAAATCATTGTCACATACTTTCTAAAATTTAAACAAACATATCCATGGGTTTCAATTTAGGCAAATAGGGGTCAAAAAAATCCACGTAATTAAAATATTAATATAATTTATAAAACACAAATTGCGTAAAATAAATTATGGTATCTCAAAATATACGTAAAATATATTATAGTAACTCAAGACATATATAAAACATATTATCGTAGTTCAAGGTATAATATAACTCACCTTAATAATCGCTTTTAACCTTTACCTTCCTCCGACCAACTCTCGGCTTACCTCTTAGTTATTGATTTATATACTTTTCCTTTGTTTTTTTGGTTGAAGCTCAGTCAGTCACTTACCTATTTATAGGCAGTGAACTTGCATCAACCATCAATATGTGGTTCACTAGGTTCGGCCATTTGTCCAACAAGTGTCCACTCGCCCTTCCCCCACATAACCCTATCAATTGATGATTTATCAAAGCTATGTGGTCTACGCTAATGATTCACCAAAGCTATACCTTCTTCGTGTGTGTGTTTTTTTTTTTTTTTGTACTTAACCTTTGGTTTAATTTTAATTTGACCCAATTCTTATATATCATTTTTTTTCTATAATATATAATCCCTAATTATACACTTTATCACCTACAACATTAATTATTTTATTTTACTATTATTACCACTATTATTATTATTATGATTGGTTATGGTATTAATTAAATATTTAGGGTGTCGCATTTCTACTCTCCTTAAAAGAAGTTTGTCCCCAATTTTGACGTACCTTGGTTTTTGAAGAGGTGTGGGTATTTGGCTCGCATTTGGCTTTCAATTTCCCATGTTGCTTCTTCGACACGATGGTTTCTCCATAAGACTTTACGAGGGGTATAGTTTTGTTTCAAAGGACCTGATCACGATGATCGAGAACCTGTATATGTTACTCTTCATAAGAGAGGTCTTCTTGAACTTCTAAGTTCTCATAATCGACAACATGCTTTGGATCTCGAAGATATCGACGAAACATCGAAACATGAAACACATTGTGGACATTCGATAGTTCGGGTGGAAGCATAAGGCAATATGCCACAGGACCAATCCTTTCTAGTATCTCGAATGGCCCGATGTAACGTGGGTTTAACTTTCCCCTCTTCCCAAATCGGATAACCCCTCTTGTTGGTGAGATCTTTAGGAATACATGATCTCTTATCTGAAATTCTAAGTCTGGTCGTTTTATATCTGCATAGCTTTTTTGGAAGTTTTGGGCAATGCAAATTTGTTGTTGGATGAGTTGAATTTTATCACTTATGATTTGCACAATTTTGCGGCCTAATAATTTCCTGTCTCCGACTTCCGTCCAACACAAAGGTGATCAACATCTCTTTCCATACAATGCCTTGTACGGTGCCATTCTAATGCTTGCATGGTAGCTATTATTATAGACGAACTCCACCAAAGGTAGGTGATCATCCCAATTACCTTTGAGGTCTAGCGCACACACACACGAAACATATCTTCCAAAGTCTGGATTGTCCTTTCAAATTGCCCATCAGTTTACGGGTGATAAGCCGTGCTAAACTTCAGAGTGGTTCCTAAAGTTTCTTGCAATTTGTTCTAGAAGTGAGACACGAAGCGAGGGACTCTATCGGATATGATTGAAATTGGGGCGCCGTGCAAACGAATGATTTCCTTAATGTATAGAGTGGCGAACTTAGAAAGGAAGTACATGATTCTGATTGGTAGAAAATGTGCCGATTTCGTCAATCGATCTACGATAACCCATATTGCATCATTCTTTGAGAGTGATTGCAGTAATCCGACCACGAAGTCCACGGTAATGTGCTCCCATTTCCATTCAGGAATAGGGAGTGGTTGCAACATTCCTGCAGGTCTTTGATGTTCTGCTTTAACTCGTTAACAATGCAGGCATTTGGAAACATGGTTTGCTATGTCTTTTTCATTCTTATCCACCAATAGTGTTCCTTTAGATCGTGATACATCTTCGTATTTCCAGGGTGGACCGCAAACCTCGAGCTATGAGCTTCTTTCAATATCTTCGTCTTGAGTTCCGGAATGTTGGGTATGCAGATTCGATTTCGAAATTTTAACATCCCATTGCTTAGAGTGACGTCAGGATCAGGCGTATTTCTTTGTTCCTCATACTTTTTCTTCAAAAGTGTATCTTCACATTGGCGGACTCTAATTTCTTCAATCAACTCAGGATTCACGATTATGTTGGCGAGTAGTCCATTGATCTCACGGGGAACGAGGTTATATGCCAAGTTTCTGGTCGTCTTTCGACTCAATGCGTCTGCTACCATGTTAGCTTTGCCTGGATGGTGATGGATCTCTATATCGTAGTCTTTCATAAATTCTAGCCACCGTCGTTGCCTCATATTCAGTTCCTTCTGTGTAAACAGATATTTGAGACTCTTATGATTTGTGTAAATTTCGTAGGTTACTCCATAGAGATAATGACGCCATATTTTGAGGGCAAAGATTACTGTAACTAATTCCAAATAGTGGGTCGGGTAGTTCTTCTCATGGGTCTTTAGTTGACATGAGGCATATGTAATGACCTTTCCATTTTTCTTAAGAACGCAATCCAAACCATTGTATGACGCATCACTATAAATTACGAACCCTTCTGTTTCCGCGGAAGTGCTAGTATAGAAGCTGTCATGAGTCTGTTTTTCAATTCTTGGAAGCAACGTTTCTGCTTATCTGTTCATTCAAAGGGTGTGTTCTTCTGAGTTAGCTGGGTCAAGGGTGATGCTATCTTCAAGAAATCTTGCACAAAGCACTGGTAATAGCCGGTTAAACCCAAGAAACTTCGAATCTCAGACACGTTAGTAGGTCGTGGCCAATCCACGATTGCTGGAACTTTTTTGGGGGTCAACTAAGATGTCGTCTTTGTTAATGACATGACCGAGAAAGTGTACACTAGTGATCCAAAATTCTCATTTTTTCAACTTGGCATAGAGTTTGTGATCACATAGTGCTTGTAAAACCATTCGTAAGTGCTGCTCATGGTCTTTCGGTGATTTGGAATATATAAGAATGTTGTCAATGAAGACAATGACGAACTCATCCAGATAGGGTTTGAACACTCGGTTCATGAGGTCCATGAAGGTTGCTGGAGCATTTGTGATGCCAAATGGCATGACGAGAAACTCGTAGTGCTCGTAATAGGTTCTGAAGGCAGTCTTTTCGACGCTTTTCGTTTTGACTTTTAGTTTATGGTAGCCAGAAAGCAAGTCAATTTTTTAGAACACTTGGGCACCTTGCAGTTGATCGAACAAGTCATCGATTCGTGGCAGAGGGTATCAATTTTTTATGGTGACTTTGTTCAGCTCTTGGTAATCGATGCATAACCTCATTGTGCCATCATTTTTCTTCACGAACAATATTGGAGCTCCCTAGGGTGAGGTACTAGGTCGAATGAAGCCTTTGTCCAGTAGTTCTTGATCGAGTCCGAGCTGTAGCGAGGTCCCCCGCGGGCTTGTTACAGTCACCAAGTACCCTAAGAACTTACCAGATCCAACTCCAAATGCACACTTCGATGCATTGAGTCGAAGCCGATATGTTTTAAGGATTTCAAAGACTTTTTTTAGGTCGACCAGATGTCCCTCAGGTTCTCTGGTCTTCACGACCATGTCGTCGATGTAAACTTCCACCGTTCGGCCAATCAAGTGTCTGAACATCTTGGTCACCAATCTTTGGTAAGTTGCTCATGTATTTTTCAACCCAAAGGGCATCACTCTGTAGCAATACAGCCCTTTTGGGGTGATAAACGCGGTCTTTTCTTCATCTGGGGGGTACATGGCTATCTGGTGATACCCCCTGTAGGCATCCAAGAAGCTCATCTTTCCATGCCTTGAAGTGGCATCCACCAGCTGGTCAATCTGGGGTAAAGGAAAGCTATCTTTCGGACAGGCCTTGTTCAGGTTGGTAAAGTCTACGCAGACCCTCCATTTACCATTCTTTTTCTTCACTACCACTGTGTTTGATAGCCATATCGGGTAATTTACCTCTCGAATGGCCCTAGCCTCCAGAAGTCTGTCTACTTCCTCTTTCACTGCTTCAACGTGTATCAACATCGGTCTTCTTGCTCGTTGGATTACGGGTTTTGTCGACCTATCAACGTTCAGTTTATGGCAAGTGACCTCGGGGTCAATGCCAGGCATTTCGTAAGGCGTCCAAGCAAACACCTCAATATTTGCTCTCAAAAAAGCTTCCAACTCTTTTTCCTCTTCTTCGGCTAAGCCCGAGCCGATAAGGAAGAAGCGTTCTTCATTCCCCTTCTGGACAAGGATTTTCTTCAGTGCTTCTTCACTCTTCTCGGCTGGCTCATTGCCGACATCCTCTAGGATCTCCACGTCCTCGCCTTCGATCTCTGCCTTCTCTGGTTCTCGTATGCTGCAGGTGGATTTCATTGCTACCATGGAGCAATTCTTTGCCTGCAGCTGATCTCCTCTGATCTCCTCTATCCTACGTTCTGCTGGGAACTGCAATAATTGATGCAATGTTGAAGGAACAGCCCCCATCGCATGTAACCACGGCCTTCCCAAGATGATATTGTAAGGGGAGGATGTGTCGATTACGGTGAACTCTGTCTTTATCTTCTTGGTGCCAGCCTGCACCTCCAAGCTCGTCGTTCCCAGTGGCCATGTCGACGTTCCATTGAACCCAACCATTGTGCTATTAGATTGCTCCATATCGTCTGGGTGAAGGCCAAGCTCCTTGTAACATCTGACGTACATGATGTCACAAGAGCTGCCTTGGTCGATTAAGATGTGCTTCACTTGGCATTCCCCAACCTGGAGGGATACTACCAAGGCATCGTTATGTGGATGCTGCACCGTCTCAAGGTCGGCTTCTGTAAAGGATACTACTGGTCCCTGGCACTCCTCTACCCGATGTCTCTTATCTCTGACTTGGTAGACATGCTGCAAGTGCTTTACCTTCTGAGTCTTCCCCCTAATTTCGTTCTCGTTGACCATTGAGTGAATTACATTAATTACCCGAGGTCCTCCTGCCTGAGGTTGCTGTGCTGGGGGAGGTGGGGCTGCTGGTGCCTGAGGCAATCTTGCCTGTTCTTCCCTTGTCCTGGCCTCATCGACAAGGTCTCTCAGATGTCCTTGCCTCACCAGGTCTTCTAAGTGTGTTTTCAGGGCTCAATAACTCTGAGTCATGTGCCCATCTTCGTTGTGGTAAACACAATGTCTGCCAAGGTTTCTTCCCATAAACTCTCATGGTGTCCTCGCTGGCGCTCTGAAATAGGGTTGGTTCCGAATTTTATCCAGGACTTTGTGAATTGGGATTAGGAACACAGTCGTAACTACCTGAGTAGCCCTTAGTCCTAGCTCTTGCTTGCTGGATCCGTTGTTACCTCGGCCTCGCTTCAGCGAACCATTTCCTTTTTCTTGCTTTGTCTCCTTAGTCCCCGACGTGTCTTCCTCGGCTCTGGCATACTTCTCGATTCTTGCCATGAGCTCTTTCATGCTTTTTGGCAATGTCTTTACCCAAGATTTTCGTAGTGGACAGTCGTCTTTTAGGCCGTTCTTCAAAGATACGACCGCTACCTCTTCATTACACTCTGATATTCGGTTGAACACCTCATAGTACCTTTTTGCATAGGCCCTAAGGCCTTTATCCTTACTAATCTTCAGAGCCATCAATGCATCCACCTTTAATGGCTGCAACTTGTTTGTCATGAACCTAGCCACAAACATCTCAGCCAGGCCTTCCCAGGTCTTCACACTTCCCTTTGGTAGTTTGTGAAACCAATCTGATGCAATCTCCCCAAAGGATGAGGGGAACACTTTGCAGAGCAACGGCTCATTCCCACTATACAATGCCATTGAGTTCAAGTATAATCCAACGTGGAAGTTGGGGCCTGACTTACCATCGTATATTTGGAATCTTGGCATACTGAATCTCTTCGGCGCCTCAAATTTGTCTAATTCCACTGAGAAGGGTGTTCTAGGCTTATCAGGGGAGGTTACCTCGGCATCGGCATTCTGTTGCTTCCTCTTAAGGTAATCTCTCAAGTCCTCTTTTGTCCGCCCAAGAGCTCAGCTATCTCCTGATTTCAGTTTTTTAGGTGCACTGCTCTTAGCTTCGTTGTGAGCCCTCTTCGACCTTTCTCCATGAGTTGTGTCGAAACACAGCTCCTATCTTTGAACATACCGATGTTCTCTGGGGTCTGCTTTCTTGGTGCGATGCGTCCTCCGCGATTCTTCCCTTCTCGACTCTTTTTGCCCGCCCTCCCTTGAAGGCCGGTGAGAGTGTCTTTCACTCCTGGTGTGCTGAGAGGCTATTGGGATTGGTTTCTGCCCTCCCTTCTGGGCATTGGCCGTTGGAATCGGCGCATCCTGCAGTGGGAATGGTGGCTGCATGACGTTATTTTGCATCATAAAATTGACGACCGATTGCAGGTTTACCAACTTGTTTGCTATCTCTTTCACCTCTTCGTCCCTCAACAGGCATCTATCCTTCCATACCTGGAGGTCGTCCTCGTTGTAGTATCTGCTTCGATTTGGTTTCTTTGGCACGTCGTCATCCTGGCTGACGTCTTTCTTGCCATGATTCTAGTTCTGAGTCTCCTCATTGCGACCATCTTCCTCCACATTTGGGTCAACGTGTTTTCCACTCCTAGCAGAGATTTCGTCCCCAACCTTATCCTTCTGTCCGTCCCTGGCCATCTATTCTCCTTTCTTTCCCACAGACGGCGCCAAATTGTGTGTGTGATTTTTTGACCACACTGCCAACTCAGTATTCAGCTAGAGAGCACTGGCAGAATAGATGGCACCTGTCTGACCTACAACAGAAAGAGAAGATTCCGGCGGTGATTCGTCCACCCGGGGGCACTCCGACGATCAAGTCAGTATATCTCTCAAAGATAATCAATAGTGCTAAACTCACTGTTCAGAATATAAATTGCGTACCTTAGACCCATCGGGGGTGCCTTTCTTTTATAGTTAACTCAATCCTTGTCCCAACAGAAGCCTAGCTTCAATGGACTTTAGCTCAGTGCTTATCCAGGACTCTTCAATAGATAGAGATAAACTCCCTAAGAGCTTCATCTTTATCCAGGTTGAGTCCCCTCATCATTCTAGGACTCTTGTGCCTTATCTGCTTATCTCGGATTCCGATATCTTCAGAGATAACCTCAGCCTTGCCGAGATAACCTCGGCATCATGACCAGGACACGTGGCACCTCGGCTGACACGTCGGTGTCACCTTGGCCACGTGCTGGTACTCAGAAAATATATCCCCACATTAAATTTGACTAAAATTTTATGAACCAGAATAAAAATGGGTAAGATATTCTGTATTTATTTCCCTTTGCATTCAAAAATTCATATTCAAATTGTCTATGTATGTGGTGTTTGATAAAATTGAAAATTGAAAATCGAAAATTAAAATTTAAGTATTAAAAATTGAATGCTTAATTTTTAAACTAAAAAATTATTTAATAAAAAATTAAGTGTTAAATTAAAAATATTTTTTTTGATATGTATAAAATTAAATTAAAAATTTATTATTTTCAAATTGTATATTATGATGGTGGTAGTGGTGGTAGTAGTGGTGGTGGCATGGTGGTGGTAGTGATGGTAGCGATAACGATGGTAGTGGTAATAAAATGATGGTGATGTTTATGACAACAACAATGATGATGAAGGTGGTAGTGACATAGTAGTGGTGGTGATGGTAGTGATAGCGATGGTGACGGGTGTAAATGACACTTGCACTTCTATAACTTTTCACTTCATCCCACTACAGAATGACTTGTACGCCATATATTTTTGTAATTTTTTTTCTATGTTTCACTGGGATGTAATTCCTTCAAAAAAATACCCTTAGTTCATTTGACAAACTTTAAGCATCCACATCAGTCTCAACAAATGTAAATTTTGGTTAAATATAACTAACAAATTATAAAAATCTTGCTTCATCAGTCTCAACAAATTATTTTTAAATTAGCTTTTGGTTAACTTTGCTACAGTACATTTCTGCATATAGCGATATACTATTCACAGGTTATACAATATTTTATCATTTATTCTTAAAAGTGACCGCACATCCTTCTGGACAACCGACTGCTGCACAATTGCTTTTATTTTTTTTGAATATGAAATTGCATATATATAATAATACAAAATTAACATCTCCTATGCTACTTTGGCTGCTTTTTTAACAATACAAAATGAATATTTTATAAAATTTAATTTTACAACAAAGAGTCTGATGTAATGTGTACATGTCACGACCCAAACTCGGTACCTAAAGGTCCAGTGTCGCAGCAAGACAATATAAATAAAATAATTCTAAAATTTCTGTAGTAGTGGTAGTAGTAGTAGTAGCGCAAGCGAATAAATTAAATAAATTAAAATAAATTAACTGGATACCAAAAAGTTTAGTAAAAAAAAAAAGAAAAATAGTCATCTGGGCTTCATTTTATTACAAGAGTCCGATCATGATTACATATAAAAAAAAAACACTGCGGTTCATTTCCAATCTCGATCCTGCTAAATCTCATCACCTAAAAGGGGATAATAGCTATAAGCACATGACAGAGTGAGAAATATTATACAATAAGCATGAGGGTCCCGAAAATCCATGGATAATTATTAGGCTAAACAAAAATTAGTTTGGTAACTGAAATACATAACTAATTTTAATTAACAGAAGTAGAATGCAGAAATCATATAGCAAAGAATCATAACCATGGTACAAAATAGAACAAAATAGGGGTCACTAGAGTGACAATCAAAACAGGGGTCACTAGATCCATGACAAACACAGGACCACAAAGTGACCAAACAGGGGCCAATGGATATTTAAGTCCCCCAAGGCATGGGACTCCCGTGATGGTACTTACAAAATATAATTGTTTATAAAATCATTGTCAAATACTTTCTAAAATTTAAACAAACATATCCATGGGTTTCAATTTAGAAAAATAGGGATAAAAAAAAATCCACGTAATTAAAATATAAATATAATTTATAAAACATAAATTGCGTAAAATAAATTATGGTATCTCAAAATATACGTAAAATATATTATGGTAACTCAAAACATATATAAAACATATTATGGTAGTTCAAGGTATAATATAACTCACCTTAATAATCGCTTTTAACCTTTACCTTCCTCCGACCAACTCCCAGCGTACCTCTTAGTTATTGATTTATATACTTTTCCTCTGTTTTTTTGGTTGAAGCTCAGCCAGTCACTTACCTATTTATAGGCAGTGAACGTGTATCAACCATCAATATGTGGCTCACTAGGTTCGGCCATTTGTCCAACAAGTGTCAACTCGCCCTTCCCCCACGTAACCCTTTAAATTGATGATTTATCAAAGCTATGTGGTCTAAGCTAATGATTCACCAAAGCTATACCTTCTTCGTGTGTGTTTTTTTGTTTTACTTAACCTTTGGTTTAATTTTAATTTGACCCAATTCTTATATATCATTTTTTTTTTCTATAATATATAATCCCTAATTATACACTTTATCACCTACAACATTAATTATTTTATTTTACTATTACTACCACTATTATTATTATTATTATGATTGGTTATGGTATTAATTAAATATTTAGGGTGTCGCATTTCTATTCTCCTTAAAAGAAATTTGTCCCCAATCTTGACGTACCTTGGTTTTTGAAGAGGTGTAGGTATTTGGCTCGCATTTGGCTTTCAATTTCCCATGTTGCTTCTTCGACACGATGGTTTCTCCATAAGAATTTTACGAGGGGTATAGTTTTGTTTCGAAGGACCTGATCACGATGATCGAGAACCTGTACAGGTTACTCTTCATAAGAGAGGTCTTCTTGAACTTCCAAGTTCTCATAATCGACAACATGCTCTGGATCTCGAAGATATCGACGAAACATGAAACACATTGTGGACAGTGGATAGTTCGGGTAGAAGCGTAAGGCGATATGCCACAGGACCAATCCTTTCTAGTATCTCGAATGGCCCGATGTAAGGTGGGTTTAACTTTCCTTGCTTCCTAAATCGGATAACCCCTCTTGTTGGTGAGATCTTTAGGAATACATGATCTCTTATCTGAAATTCTAAGTCTGGTCTTTTTATATCTGCATAGCTTTTCTGGTAGTTTTGGGCAGTGCAAATTGTTGTTGGATGAGTTGAATTTTATCACTTATGATTTGCACAATTATGGGGCCTAATAATTTCCTGTCTCCGACTTCCGTCCAACACAGAGGTGATCAACATCTCTTTCCATACAGTGCCTCGTACGGTGCCATTCTAATGCTTGCATGGTAGCTATTATTATAGGCGAACTCCACCAAAGGTAGGTGATCATCCCAATTACCTTTGAGGTCTAGCACACACACACGTAACATATCTTCCAAAGTCTGGATTATCCTTTCAAATTGCCCATCAGTTTACGGTGATAAGCCGTGCTAAACTTCAGAGTGGTTCCTAAAGCTTCTTGCAATTTGTTCTAGAAGTGAGACACGAAGCGAGACACGAAGCGAGGGTCTCTATCGGATACAATTGAAACTGGGGCGCCTTGCAAATGAATGATTTCCTTAATGTATAGAGTGGTGAACTTAGAAAGGAAGTACATGATTCTGATTGGTAGAAAACGCGCCGATTTTGTCAATCGATCTACGATAACCCATATTGCATCATTCTTTGAGACTGATTGCAGTAATCCGACCATGAAGTCCATGGTAATGTGCTCCCATTTCCATTCAGGAATAGGGAGTGGTTGCAACATTCCTACAGGTCTTTGATGCTCTGCTTTAACTCGTTAACAATGCAGGCATTTGGAAACATGGCTTGCTATGTCTTTTTCGTTTTTATCCACCAATAGTGTTCCTTTAGATCATGATACATCTTTGTATTGCCAGGGTGGACCGTAAACCTCGAGCTATAAGCTTCTTTCAATATCTTCATCTTGAGTTCCGGAATGTTGGGTATGCAGATTCGATTTCGAAATTTTAGCATCCCATTGCTTAGAGTGAAGTCAGGATCAGGCGTACTTCTTTGTTCCTCATACTTTTTCTTCAAAAGTTTTATCTTCACATTGGTAGACTCTAATTTCTTCAACCAACTCGGGTTTCACGATTATGTTGGCGAGTAGTCCATTGATCTCGCGGGGAACGAGGGTATAGGCCAAGCTTATGGTCGTCTTTCGACATAATGCGTCTGCTACCATGTTAGCTTTGCCTGGATGGTGATGGATTTCTATATCGTAGTCTTTCATAAATTCTAGCCACCGTCGTTGCCTCATATTCAGTTCCTTCTGTGTAAACAGATATTTGAGACTCTTATGATTTGTGTAAATTTCGTAGGTTACTCCATAGAGATAATGACGCCATATTTTGAGGGCAAAGATTACTGTAACTAATTCCAAATAGTGGGTCGGGTAGTTCTTCTCATGGGTTTTTAGTTGACGTGAAGCATACGTAATGACCTTCCCATTTTGTATAAGAACGCAACCCAAACCATTGTATGAGACATCACTATAAATTACGAACCCTTTTGTTTCCACGAGGAGTGCTAGTATAGGAGTCGTCATGAGTTTGTTCTTCAATTCTTGGAAGCAATGTTCCTGCTTGTCCATCCATTCAAATGGTGTGTTCTTCTGAGTTAGCTAGGTCAAGGGTATTACTATCTTCAAGAAATCTAGCACAAAACGCCAGTAATAGCTAGCTAGACCCAAGAAGCTTTCGAATCTCGGACACGTTAGTAGGTCGTGGCCAATCCACGATTGCTGCAACCTTTTGGGGGTCAACTAAGATGCCATCTTTGTTAATGACGTGATCGAGGAAATGTACACTAGTGATCCAGAATTCACATTTCGTCAACTTGGCATAAAGTTTGTGATCACGTAGTGTTTGTAGAATCGTTCGCAAGTGTAGTTCATGGTCCACCGGTGACTTGGAGTATATGAGAATGTCGTCAATGAAGACGATGACGAACTCATCAAGATAGGGTTTGAACACTTGATTCAACAGATCCATGAAGGCTACTGGAGCATTTGTGACGCCAAAGGGCATGACGAGAAACTCGTAATGCCCGTAACGGGTTTTGAAGGTAGTCTTTTCGACGCTTTTTGTTTTAACTTTTAGTTGATGGTAACCAGAATGCAAGTCAATTTTTGATAATACTTGGGCGCCTTGCAGTTGATCGAACAAGTCATCGATTCGTGGCAGAGGGTATCGATTCTTGATGGTGACCTTGTTCAGCTCCTGGCAATCGATACATTACCTCATCGTGCCATCTTTTTTCTTTACAAACAGTACTAGAGCTCTCCAAGGTGTGGTACTTGGTCGGATGAAGTCTTTGTCTAGTAGTTCCTGGAGTTGAGTCTTCAGTTCTTTTAATTTTGTCATGGATATGCGGTAAGGGGCTTTTAAGATTAGTTATGTACCAGGTTGGGTTTCAATGGTGAATTCGATTTCTCGGTCAATTGGGGTACCAGGTAGGTCTTCAGGAAATACATCTGAGAATTCTCGAACCACAGGGATTTCATCAAGTATGGGGGCCTCTTGTTGAGTATTGATCACATAATAGATACAACTACAACAACCCTTTCTTAGAAGCCGTTGGGCTGTCATAAAGGATATAACACATGGAAGAAGAGAAACTCTAGTTCCATAAAAAACAAGCTCGAGTTGGTTTGGTGATCGGCGGGAGACCTTTTGGGCTTCACAATCGATAGAGGCATGGTTGACAGCCAACCAATCCATTCCTAAGATCACATCAAAGATACTAATGCCGAAGGGAATCAAGTCTATATGTAAGGTTTCACCTTTTAAGGATATAGTACAAGATTTATACACATCAGCACTAAAGGCAGAATTACCAGAAGGAAAAGACACATACAATACATATCATAAGGGTTCGGGTATTAATCTTAAGTTAGAAGCAAAGTGTGGTGCAACAAAAAAATGAGTGGAACTAGAGTCAAAGAGAACATGAGCTAAATGACCACAGACAGAAAGTGTACTTGACACAACATTCCCGGTAAGTTCTAGGTTTCCAGATACCAAGGCAAAAGCCCTTCCTTGGCATTTTTGGTCCTTTCTCACTCCTCCAGGTACCATGGGTTCTCTGACTGGTTCAGAGGGACCGGTTGTAGGATTGATAAGCTTTGGGCAATCTCTTAGAAAGTGGCCAACTTGACCGCATGTAAAGCATGCTCTCGTGTCTCAACGGCATTGTCCCTAATGAGTCCTTCCCCAAGTAGGGCAAGTTGGAATGGTGCCACCTCTGGGATTTGTAGGACCTTGATTGTCTATACTAGTTGAGCCCGTATTTACGTTCTTCGAAGATGCAGTGCTAAATCTTTTGTTGTCTTTTTTCCAATATCACTTCTTTTCGCTTGTTTCTCCGGAGTGCAAGGCTTTAATCCTTTTTTCCGCAATGTATGCTCAATCTACCACCTCCGCATAGGTTGGTAGTTTTAAAACCTCAAGACTATCCTTGATTTCAGTATCCAATCCTACTTTGAATTTCCTGTCTTTTCGGGCTTCGATGGGGATGACGTATGTTGCAAATCGAGCTAGTTGCGTGAACTTGCTCTCGTATTCTACCACCGTCATGGTTCGTCGCCTTAAATGTATGAATTCCGATGTTTTTTGTTCCCGCAGCAAATCTGGAAAGTATTTTTTCAAAAATCTTACCCAAGTCACGATATCTTTTTTTTCCAAGGTAAAAAGCCACCATTCTTGTGCATCGTCTTTGAAGGTGAATGTGACGAAGGTCACCTTCTGTCTTTCTGTGCAAGGTAATGCGCGAAAAATCTTCTCCATAACTCTGACCCAAGCTTCTACCACCAGTGGGTTTGTATTGTTGGTAAATATGGTAGGTTTAAAGTCCTGGAACTGTTTTATTGTAGTTGGCTCTTCTCGCCGTTCAGGCACTCCGTTATTTACAAAATCGGTAACTATTTTTTCCATGATTTGCCCCATTGGGTCAGTACCGTTAACCAACGATCCGGTTCCATTTCCATCATTAGCCATTACTACAAGGTTAAAAAGGTTAGAATTTTTTTCTTTGAATTAATTATTACGGATTTAATCATCGTAATGTCATATCTATGATTCACAAAGATCTTATAACAACACATATATCCAACACATTTATCATTTACACAATACTTGTTTTACTTATGTAAAGAAAAGATATTAGTACAGCATACTTAGATAACGGTCAAGAGTTAGTGTCTAATCATACTGATACAAAAATTTCAAGATTAGACTAATCATGGCAGGTCACAAAAACCTCCTTGTCAGACATCTAAAAGGGACCGTTAGGCCACCATGAGAACTAACTCTGGAAAACTGGCCCATGAAATAACCCCGAAAACTCACTCTACATAAGGGACTCAAACTCCCAGCCACTTTGTTCTATCCCAAAGTAACGCCATACCACCTGAACTATGGGTAGGAACACCGTGATCATAACCCCAAAACTCTCGTCCGGTGATCTATACCGGTATCTCTGAGTATGATGCACTGTCAGTGAAGTCCACAGCTGGGGTATGGACAATGTGCTATGAAGAAGGTGTAGTAGTGCAAATGTGGCTGCTAGGGTATACGTGTCACCTCCTCTCTGTAAAGCCTAGGGGTAGAGGTGCAACCAAAAATGTGGTTGTCCTAGATCTGGCGCAAGACTAACAACGTGGGTCGGCCCTATGTACCTCTCACGAGTGTTGCCTTGGTTAAGTCTCCAAAATAAGAAATCCTCATCGGGGTCGGCCTGTAAGGACACGGGTCTCCCCATGAGTCGGTCAAGTGCCGGGTGGATTTGCCTGACAAGACTCTCCGAATCATCACAGCCTTCTAGTAGGTTCGAGATAAGATGAGCTCCTTGGGGCTCGAACCAGAATAACTCCATTAGATTCGCCATTCCCTACAACACAGGAAAACTTAGCCTAGATCATATTTATAAAATGGTTTAATCATGTTAGACCAACTAAGTTTTTTTTTTTTTGCCCAAAAGTCATTGCTCTAATATCACTTTGTCACGACCCAAACCCAGTACCCAAAGGTCTGGCATCGCAACAAGACAATATAAATAAAATAATTCTAAAATTTCTGTAGTAGTAGTAGCGCAAGCGGATAAATTAAATAAATTAAAATAAAATAACTGGGTACCAAAAAGTTTAGTAAAAAAAAAAAGAAAAATAATCATCTGAGCTTCATTTTATTACAAGAGTCCGATCATGATTACAGATTAAAAAAAAAAACACTGCGGTTCATTTCTAATCTTGATCCCGCTAAATCTCATCACCTAAAAGGGGATAGCAACTATAAGCACATGATAGATTGAGAAATATTATACAGTGAGCATGAGAGTCCCAAAAATCCATGGATAATTATTAGGCTAAACAGAAATTAGTTTGGTAACTGAAATACATAACTAATTTTAATTAACAGAAGTAGAATACAGAAATCATATAGCAAATAATCATAACCGCGGTACAGAACAGAACAAAACGAGGGTCACTGGAGTGACAATTAGAACAGGGATCAATGGATCCATAACAAACAGAGGACCACAAAGTGGCCAAACAAGGGCCAATGGTTATTTAAGTCCCCCAAGGCATGGGACTCCCATGGTGATATTTACAAAACATAATTGTTTATAAAATCATTGTCAAATACTTTCCAAAATTTAAACAAATATATTCATGGGTTTCAATTTAAGCAAATAGGGGTCAGAAAATAATCTACGTAATTGAAACATTAATATAATTTATAAAACACAAATTGCGTAAAATAAATTATGATAATTCAAAATATACATAAAATATATTATTGTAACCCAAGACATATATAAAACATATTATGGTAGTTCAAGATATAATATAACTCACCTTAATAATCGCCCTTAACTTTTACCTTCCTCCGACCAACTCCCAGCTTACCTCTTAGTTATTGATTTATATACTTTTCCTTTGTTTTTTTGGTGAAAGCTCAGTCAGTCACTTATCTATTTGTAGGGTTAAAAAAACAAAAACAAAACCAAAATATCACATCAATAGAGTGGGACCTACTCCTAAAACTCCTTTAAAGCTCATGTTTTAAAACTCCAAAACATTTCTGTCGGTAAAAATATATATAGGTCACATATATAATTGAAGCAAATCTAACATTTTTACATAGTCAATTGAACACATGATTTGTTTTAAACACATGATTTGTTTTAAAGAGAGAGGGGATTGCTAATAAATGGTGTTCAGACTAAAATATTACAAACTACTAATCACTTTGTTTTGTTTTAATTTTTTAAAAATTAATTTTTTTATTATATATATTTTGAAGTCTAATTAAAATTTTAGAAATTATTTAGGGGTAAAAT
Organism: Camellia sinensis; assembly: GCF_004153795.1. NCBI lineage: Eukaryota > Viridiplantae > Streptophyta > Magnoliopsida > Ericales > Theaceae > Camellia > Camellia sinensis. The sequence goes on from NW_021025248.1 coordinate 1,379,642, forward strand.
GAAATTTTAAATAAAGTTTTCGTGCCATGTTAGTAATTTTTGTTTGATTATATTGACAACAGGATAAAATTGATTAAAATCAAATAATTTAAATATAAAATTAATATTATTAAAAAAATAAAAATTAAATTAATTTTTAAATAATAATTTAAAGGATAAAATGATATTTACATTTGTAAGATGTGCACACTATGACCATCTCCAATGGTTATTCAGATTTGTCATTAAATTTAAATTTGTTGAAAAATGACCATTTTTTCTATTATAACGGTTTCATCAAATAGGTATTAAATCTAAAATTTCACTTTTCTTTCATTAAACTGAGGACCAAAATCACTGTTCATAACTATTTGATTTTCACTATCGGACATCCCCTGGATGACTACTTCAAGACAAAAATTTGTAAAAAAATTACACTGGCCGATCATACTCCTGGTCGTCCGCCCGATCGACCCCCTGGATGACCACCTGAAGGCAAAATTTTGTGAAAAATTTACACTTGACTAGCCGGACGTCGGCCCAATCGTTTGCCCAGTCGACCGGTGTTCTAATGAAACTTCAAAAATCTCCATTGAAGCAAATGAAACTTTTATTAAATTTTTCACTCAATGATATTTTTATTAAATATTATTAATTATTAATTTTTAGAGATAGTTTAAAATTTTCATCACAAAATATGTCACTAATTATAAGTTTTAGCAACAGTTTAAAAAAATCGTCACAAAAAAATTACTAATTTTTAACTTTCAGTAACTGTTGGCTTATTTTCCTATGAAGGAAAATATCATAAATGTGAGCGTGCCAGCATGGATTAAAAAGTCCTTACAGATTAAATTCAAGCCAATTATCAAGTGATTGTGTTGATGATTCTTTTGCCTCAATGAAGAGGACTTCAAAATTGCCAAACGTAGAGAAAAGAAAAATTAAAAGAAGAATGAGGGTAATGGAGAAAGATGATTGAGTGAACAATCAAAGTAATAATTACTTACCTCTACTCCTATCCTTCGAAAAGGAAGTGCATAAAATGCTATGAAAAGGAAATACTGAAAATAAATGTTTCGAAATATAAATTTATGTTAAACTACTCCTAAGATAAGGAAAATGATAAGAAATATTGAAATCAATTGTCTTTGATTATGAATTTTGAATCCTTTACAATGTAGCCATAAATGGCTATTTATAGGCAAACACTTGTAGAAAAAAAAACTATCTAAAACTACCTACTCTTCCACCTCTTCCATTTTCATACTCCATGATCTTCCATGATCTTCCATAACTTCCTTCAACCTCCACTTCATGCTCCATATTCTCCACTTTGTTCTCCATCATCTTTCCACATTTCATAACTTCTTATAACCTCCAAATGAATAGAAGGATGCCACTTGTCCTGCAATTATATAAAAAATAAATAATAATAAAATTGTAGATTTATGGTGCTAACAGTAACAAAAAGTTACTAATTTAGAGAATGAGTATGTTCTAATGATATAATTAAGATGTGTGTTCAAAAAAATATTAAATAAAATTTTGAGCCCACCGACATTAATTTATTACTCACTTTTGTTTCTTTCATGCTTGTTAATGTGAGTACTGAGAAGGATCCTGACTTGATCCAGATTGGTCTCTCTCTCTCTCTTGTGAGTTATATAGCAAATTGTTTAGCAAAATTGAGCATCTGCACTAACTAGCAACACCTCTAGGAAAACCATTGGAACAAAAAAATAAAAAAGGTTTGTTTGCTATCTGCTTATTGGCTGACATTTAAGGGTGAATATCAGCTTATTGGTTTGTCCAATTCAATATTATTTTTTAGGATTTGAAAATATTATTTTAGTTTATAAGACTAAGTTGGGTGAATTTTTTTAACTCAATTAATTAATAGATTGGGTTTGGAAAATCTCATTTTGGCCCGACTAGGCCCGTAAATTTACTTTATTTAATATATTGCAAATATATATACCATTTTGTTAGAATTTGAATAGATATAAATTAACTTTATGAACAGGGATATATATTATATTGTCAGGTAATACATTTTGTTCTTTTACTTCTTGGATCCTTCTACAATGCAAAGCTCTTAACTTTATGAACTTCATTTTCGTTTTTTATTTCAAGAAAAATGAATACTGAAATATATACATTTTGCAAATGTTATTGTTGAACTCATTAGAAGAAATTAAGGTTTTTGACAAGTTATCTGATCAAGAGTGCAAGCCGCTAGTTTACAAGCCACTGTGACTCCATGTGCATCCTAAGCACGTGTGTTTAGCTCACCCATTTGTTACAACAGTATTAGTTATGGTGGTTAGATGGTTAGAGTTTGTTAGTTAGTTAGAATGGACTATCTATCTCTTTAAATATCTATAATCCATTCCAATTGTTCAATAGAGAAAATATATGGTTTATAGTTTCTACATGGTATCAGAGCAGTTAGCTCCCACGAGCACAATCAAGATCCTTCAATAGTGAATCAATCTTCATCTTCTTTTTCTTCAAATATGAGTTTATTGTTGCCTAATTTCAATTCTCTAGTCACAATTAAACTTGATTCAAACAACTTTCTCAAATGGAGAAATCAAATGCACAATATATGTTGCGTGCTACAGGGTTTCTTGGCCATGTCACTGGATCTATTCCATGTCCTGCAATGGAGATTTTTGATTCCTCTAGTAAGTCATCTCCAAATCCAAAATACACAAAATGGCAAACGATTGATGCTCATCTGCTCAGCTGTTTGACAGTAACACTATCATCTATAGTATATTCTTCTATTCTTCATCTACAAACAAGTAATCAAGTTTGGCAAATTCTTGAAAAATGATTTACATCAGTTTCAAGATCTCATTTCCATCAATTAAAGAATCAACTTCAAGCGATGAATAAGAAATCATCTTCAATGGAAACTTATCTCTCACAGATCAAGAAAATCTCATATCAGTTGGCTTTAGCTTGTGCACCAATTGATGATGAGGATTTAGTCTTCTTGACTTTGAAAGGATTGCCTGACGAATATGATTCGTTCAAACCTTCCATTCGAACTAGATCTAAAATAGTTTCCATGGAAGATCTATGTTCTTTACTATGCTCAAAGGAGATTCATGTTGAAAACAAATTGAAGCACTCCACCAGTTATGATCTTAACATTGTTTATTCAGTAACAAACAATTCCAATTCTTCCACCAATACTGGTTTTGAATCTTAACACTCTTCTAATTTTGGTTCCAATAGAGATTTCAACAATTCTAGAGGCAGACATCAGTACAGAGGATCTCGAGGAGGAAGATTCAATAATTTTCTTGGTAGATACACCAATAGGTATCCCAATCATCGAGGCAAAGGAGACTACTCTAGTTCTGGGCCTATTTTTCAAATTTGTGGTAAATCTGGACACAGTGCTTTGAATTGTTGGTATAAACTGGATACTACTTTTCAGCCCTCTTCATCTACATCTTCTCAGTTGTCTTCTTCCCCCGCAAGCTAATAGGGCAGGGAAGCACAAACGGCTTGTCCTTGAGATAGTGAAATATGGAGGTAGGAAGTGGTTTGGTGAAGACTCAGCAGCTACAAATCACTTAACCAATGATCTATCCTAGGGCTAAGCAAGGAATTAGTAAAATCCATAATCCGATCATGACTAGTCCAATCCTATAGCTTTGGATTGGTTTTTTGAATCCGTGGTTTGGTTCTAGATTGGAAATTTCAAAATGCGTGGGCCACGGATCGATTCCGAATTGAACCCCATGGTTCCGAATTGGAACCAATCCGGACCGTCTAGAAATAGTCTATATTTATGCCATATACCCTCTCACATAACATAATTTATTGTTTCATATAAAAGCTAAAGTGTAACCTAATTCATGCCTCACTCACTGTCTCTCATTCTCATCTTTCTGTTGGTGCTCTCTCTCTCTCTCCCTCTCTTCTCTTTCTCATCTTAGACTAAGTTCTCTCTCACATTCTCATCCATCTCAGATCAGATTGGTGACCTTCTTGTCTCTCTCTCTCTCTCTCTCTCGGTGAGTTGCTTATCTCTCTCTCGATGAGCTCTCTCTCTCTCTCTTTCTTTCTCTCTCTCTTTCTCTCTCTCTCTCTCTCTCTTAGTGACACTATTTTTGTTCCTTTGTTCTCAGACCCAGTCATCTCAGATCATCCATCAAATCGGTAGCTGTAGTTATTGTCTCTCTCTCGGTGAGCTCTTTTTCTCTCCCTCTTTCTCTCTCTCCCTCTCTGAAATGGGTTTAATCTCAAAGAAAAAACATACACAATACACTGCTATGATTTCATCTTAGATCGGTGGATTTAATCTCAAATCGATTGTCCATGTCATCTACAATGGATTTGGTAAATGTAAGTAAGAGGTTTTATTTTTATTTTTTTTTGTTTTTTGTTTTTTGTTTTTATTCTTATTTGTTTTTGTTTTTATTTTTATTTTTTCTATTTTCTATTTTTTTTCTAATTTCATCTCATCTTTCTGTTTTTTGTTTTTATTTTTAAATGTAAGTAAAAAAAAATTTGTTTTTTTTGGTATGATTTATGTAGTGTGGAGAGAAATAATATATGTTTTTTTCTTTGATTTCTGGTATGATTTCTGTTTTCTAATAATATTAATCCTATTTTTTTGATGTATTTCTTTTTTTTGTTTGATAGATGTCAAGTACTGGAGACACAAATGATGTCATTGACCTCTCTTAGTCTCAATTTGAGCCAGAGCATGATCCTCAGCCTGAAACTCCTTCAGGTTCAAAGGTATGCCCCCTTCCTCCTAAGCCAAAATCTAGACAATATTCTGAAGTTTGGGAGCATTTTACCAAATTTTTTAAAGAAGGGAGTAAGACTGCTGTATGTGTTAAATGTAACCATTGTAAAGCTTCTTATGCTTGGATTAGTGGAAACGGAACTAGCACTTTGAGAAAACATATTGCAAACTGTCCTAAGTCCCCTCAGAATAAAGGAAATAAAAAACAAAAGATTTTGGCATTTCAATCCGTAACAGAAGGTGAAAAAACTCTTGAAGTTTGGAAATTTGATCAACAAGCATGTAGAGATTCACTTGTTGAAATGGTAATCACCGATGAGTTGCCATTTAGGTTTGTAGAGGGTCAAGGATTCCGTCAATATTGTAGTGTGATGCAACCTAATTTCAAAAAGTTTTCATGCTTTACAGTGGCAAGGGATATTGTGGATTAATATTGTAATGAGAAGAAAAAACTGAAAAATGTGTTGAAGAATTCAAACTATAGACTTTGTCTTACTACGGATTCATGGACATCTCTACAAAATGTTTCATACATGTGCCTAACAGCCCACTTTATTGATAAAGATTGGAATTTGCAAAAAAGAATTCTCAACTTTAGTGTGATTTCTAGTCACAAAGGAGAGGCAATTGGTAGGGTAGTGGAATCATGTTTAGTTGATAGGGGTATAGAGAAAATTAGTACAATCAGTGTGGATAATGCAAGTGTAAATGATGTAGCTATTGCATATGTGAAAAGGAAGATTTCTAAAAACAGTGACTCTTTGATTTTAAAGGGTGAGTACTTGCATACGAGGTGTTGTGCCCACATAATTAATTTAATTGTCAAGGATGGGTTAAGTGAAATAAAAGATTCAATAACTCGAATTCGTGATGTGGTGAAGTATGTAAGGAGTTCTCCACAACGAGAGCAATTTTTCAAGACATATGCTGAAACAGAGAGGGTAACATGTAAAAGCTTGTTGTGTCTAGATGTTCAAACTAAGTGGAACTCCACATATCTAATGCTAGATGTTGCAACAAAGTTTCAAAAAGTATTTGAGAGATTAGAGGATGAGGACCCACATTTCAAACTAGAACTTAATCATGGACCTCTTACCACTTAAGATTGGGAAGGTGCTCATGTTTTTACACAATTTTTGCAAAAGTTTTGTGATGCAACTATTCGCTTGTCTGGTTCTTTGTATGTCACTTCCAACTTGTACTTCACTGAAGTTTGTGCTGTAGAAAGTGCCTTAACTGAATGAGGAAAGAGTTTAAATCATTCTTTAAAAGCCATGGCAATAAAAATGAAGACTAAATTTGACAAATATTGGGAAAAAATTGAAAAAATAAATACGATGTTATTGGTTGCTGTCATGTTAGATCCTCGTTATAAGTTGAAGTATGCGAGGTTTTGTTATTTTGAAGTTTATTAACTTGCCATGGTGAGTGAGCTCACTCAAAAAGTAAGAGAGACTTTGAATAACATTTTTGATGAGTATAAACAGTTTGAGACAATTGCTTCACCTTCCAATGAAATGGTTCATAACGTAGACATTGTTAATCAAGTAAACATTGGTGCAAGTGAGCACCAAGTGTCTCTTATGACAAAATTTCAAAAGCTTTGGAGGAAGAAGAAGGTGATGGAGGAAAGTCAGAAGTAGAAAGGTATTTGGAAGAATCTTGTGAGAAGGAAGTTGCAAACTTTGTCATCTTAAGTTGGTGGAAGACAAATTCTTCAAGATATAAAGTTCTTCTCAAGTTGCAAGGGATATTTTGGCCATTCTTGTCTCTATTGTTGCTTCCGAGTCTATTTTCAGCACAAGAGGTTGTATCCCTGACCAATTTCATAGTTCTCTTACTCCAAAACTTGTTGAAAGTTTAATTTGTACACAAGATTGGTTGCGTGCTTCGCCATTGCCACTTGAGATGGAAGAAAACTTTGCAGATTTGGAGGCTATAGAAAGAGGTAATAGAATTCTAATATTCAATTTATCATTTAAATTTGATTCATGTATTGTGTTATTTTTTACTTTAAACCGAAATTTATTTTTTTGCAGCTCTAAACAATGTCAACATTGCTACTGGAAAGTGATTTGGCTTGCTGTGATGTGGAATTTGCTATTACTGTTGCTGTTGTGTTGCTATTGTTGTTGCGTTGTTGTTGCTACTGTGGTGCTTTTGTTTGTTATTGTTGTTGTTGTGCTGCTACTTTTGTTACATTCATGTTTTTGTTTGTTTGTTTGTTGTTGTCTGAAACTAGTTTATCTTTGGTTGTTTGCTTAGAATTTGTGGAAAGCGAAATGTAATGTCTACTACTGCTGAATTTGTTTGTTGTTGTCTACTACTACTGCTGTGTGTTTGCTTGGAATTTTACACAGGATGTTGTTTGCTTGGAATTTGTTTGTTATTGTCTACTAATGCCGTTGTGTGTTTGCTTGGATTTGTTTGTTGTTGTCTACTACTGCTGCTGTGTGTTTGCTTGGAATTTGTTTGTTGTTGTCTACTACTGCTGCTGATCATTTCATATAGGATGTTGCTTGCTTTAATTGTTCTATATATTTTTTGTTATTTTATTATGTGAATCTGTGGTCCTAAACCGATCAAATCCGTGTTTAAACGGATTGGTTCAGATTGGTTCCACAATTTAAACGGATTGGATTGGTTCTAATTTTTCAGGAACCGTAGATAATAGATTGGTCCTGATTTTTCCCCCAATTCGGACCATGCTCACCCCTAATCTATCTAACCTTCATCAGTATCAGTCGTATCAGGGCCCAGACTAGGTTCAGATAAGGAATGATTCTGCCTTACCAATCTATCACATAGGTAAAGGTCTCTTACCTACTCCTGGTTTCTCTTTTCATCTTCATAAACTTTTGCATGTTTTTTCTAACTCCTCCAATCTTTTATCTGTTCAGCAATTAACCGAAGATCATAATTGTCTTGTAATCTTTGATGCTGATTCCTTTGTCATTCAAGACAAACTCACGAGCAAGGTCCTGCATAGAGGATCTAATTTTCATGGTCTTTACCAGTTCACACCATCACCTTCCTTCTTTTCTACTCAAGCTCTTTAGTCCACTACAACCATACCAGTTTCTGATCTTCTCTAGCATCAAAGGCTAGGCCATCCATCCTCTCTCAAACTTCACCATTTGAGTGCCAAATTGCCTCATTCACCTAGTATAAATAAAACTTTGTCCTGTATTGATTATAATGTTTCTCAAAGTCATAGATGTCCATTCAAGCTGTCTAGTACCTCTGTTCAGTGTCCTTTTTCGCTTGTGCATGCTGATGTATAGCGGTCTTTTTCTGTTAATAATGCTCCTTTTTGATTTTTTGTGTTGTTTGTTGATGTTTGTAGTCGGTTTACTTGGATATATCCTTTACATTACAAAAGTGAAGTGTATGACAAATTACTTGAGTTCAAATCTTATTCTGAAACTCAATTTCACACACATCTCCAAATCCTTCACACTGATGGAGGCACTGAATTTGTAAATAAAAGAGTTGCTTCTCTTTTGATTGCTAATGGCATTGTTCATCAAACTAGTTGTCCTTACACTAAAGCTCAAAATGGTCATGCTGAGAGAAAGCCTAAACATGTTATTGAAACAACCATCACTCTTTTTCATCAGTCCTCTCTTCCCTTACAATATTGGTTTGATGTTGTTGCCACTACTGTCTATCTTATCAATCGAATGCCTAGTAGTGTTCTTTCTCATAAATCTCCATTTGACACCTTGTTTCATTCCAATCTAGATTTTTTATTTCTAAAAGTCTTTGGGTGCCAATGTTTTCTTTGGCTTAGGCCTTATATATTTCACAAACTTCAACCCAAGTCTAAACATTGTGTGTTTTTAGGCTATCATCCTACCATTAAAGGTTACAGGTGTCTAGATCTTGTTAATGGTCGCATCTATATCTTTAGACATGTCTTGTTTAACGAGACCTGTTTTCCTTTTGCTTCCTCTTCTTCTCCTATTTCTTCTTCTTCTTTATCTACTTTACCTCAGCTTAATTCTTTTTTTTGGACCACTTCCTCTTCTATTTCTTCACCTTCTCCTATGTCTTTCCCTTCATCTGTTTTTCCTAGATCTTTCTCTCATTCTCCTACTTCTAGCTCCTTTTCTCTTGCACCTCCTCTATGTTCTTCTCCAGCTCCTAATGTTATTCCTATTCATTCCATTTCTAGTGATCTTCTTGCCCCTCTTTCTGCTACTTCTACTGTTCCTTTTTCTTATAATATTCATCCTATGATCACTAGATCCAAGACCAAACTTGTTGCTTTTACTGTTGTTTCTTCTACTTCCTTTCTTGAAACTGAATCTCTCATTGTCAAGGATGCTCTTCAATCATCTGTTTGGGTCACTGCTATGCAAGAAGAGTATCAAGCTCTTCAACAACAAGGCACTTGCGACCTTGTTTCTCTTCTTCCTAATAAGATGGCCATAGGTTGCAAATGGGTTTTTCGGATTAAAAGGAACTCTGATCGCACTGTGGCCAGGTACGAGGCTCGCTTGGTGGCCAAAGGTTACCTTCAACAAGAGGGTATTGATTTTCATGAGACCTTTAGTCCCGTAGCTAAACTTCCTATAGCGACCCCGGTATTTTCTCATTTGATTATTGTATCCGGACTCAGGTTCCGTAGATTCTGTCATTGTATAATTGTTGTTGTTGTCCTTTATTTTCTCATTTGGAATTATAGGATGTGTTGGGAAGGTTTGTTTCAGGTTGGTTGGGTTTAGAAACCAAGTGTTGCTGTCCAGGATTTTGGTTCTTCGCTCGAGCGAGGAGTTGGTCGCTCGAGCGAGAGATGGCGTCCAGTATTGACCTGTAGCTCTGCATTCTTGGCTCTAGCTCATGTCATAAAATTCAGATATAACAAAGAATGGAAGTTGGTTTTCAAGTAGCATCAAGTCCCT
>NW_021025248.1:1389981-1401335 GCF_004153795.1 Camellia sinensis
ATTACTTAAAATATTAAAAAAATTTAATAAAAACAAAAAAAAAATATGAAAAATAAAGAAATAAAATTTTTTAAAAAGTGTTTTTGAAAAAATGAAACTGAGCAATATTTTTTTTTTTCAAATAACACCTCATTGGATACAGCTTACATGTACGTTTAGCTAAGATCTGTCGCATCATGCACCAGAAGGATCACATGGTTTCGCCTATCCATTTCAGTAAAGTGAGGCTTGGTTTGGGGTACATTAAATAATACAAAAAGTTAAAAAGTCATTATTCTATTTAAGCCATATCATCTTATTTAAATCACATTATTTCTTTAATACATCACATCAAACCTAACCCAAACTCAATCTATATAAGTCAATAAGTTAAAAATACACTTTTTTAGAACATCTCAAACCAACCTTAAAGGAGGACACAAATGGGACATTCTCCTAGTCCTAGAGCACTTGATTGGTTTCTCAAGCCTTGCGTGGCAATGAATTTTCTATCTTTTTGCCCTTTTTTTGTTGCACCGAAAAACAAATAGCTCTGTATGTCGTCAATGCATCGGTAGGCTCTGGCCTTAAGCAAATTTGGTTAACCATCTGTTGAATGCTATTGCTTTATTCATTGCTTATATTTGGTTTAGTATATTTCTACTGGGCTGTGGCTCACCCTTTATGGGAACATCATTTTCAGGTTCTGGTGATAAACTACCTCCAAGGACTTAGCTTGGGAGGGTTTGGCTTCTGGTTTGAAGAAGACTACCTTTAGTTAATTGTCTTTATTTATTAGTACATGTAAACATTCAAGCCTAGGGCTTTTCTTGTATTGAGTTAGAACTCATATTTTTGTATCCAAGTGTTGGCTTGGAAAGATGTAAGCCTGTAAGGCGTTTTATTCAATGTTGCATGTAATGCTTTATTTAGTAATACTCTGATGAATGAATTAATAAATTGTCTTCTTTAATTAATGCATGTCAATGATATATATATAATGGGTTAATTTTGAGGGCGTTACACTTCCTACCATACGGATTCTATTATGTCTGGCTCTTCATCATCAATGGCTAATCAAACCATTAGATATCTCAAATGTATTTCATCATGGGAAGTTAGAGGAAGAAGTTTATATGTTGTAACCATCTGGTTTTCTTCAAAATTCTGATCAAGTGTGCAAGCTGCAAAAGGCTTTGTATAGGCTCAAACAAACCCCTCGGGGCTTGGTATTCTATATTTGCCTCCTTTCTTCTATCTCAAGGCTTCACTAACAGTCAGTCTGATACATCACTCTTTGTTCATCATACTTCCACTAGTATCATTCTTCTAGTTGTATATGTTGATGATATCTTGGTTACAAGGAGTGATCCCTCTCTGATTTCTTATTTGCTTGCTCAGATGCATCAAGTATTTTCCATGAAGAAATTGGGTAGTGTTTCCTTTTTTTTAGGCATCTCAATTCAGTCTCAAGATCATGCTTATTTTCTTTCATAAGCCAAGTATGCCATTGAGTTGTTACACAAAGCTGGCTTAGCAGATTATAAGCCTTGTTCCACTCCTTTGGTTGTCAAACCTGCTTCTTCTTCTACTAATTCGCTTATATTTTCTAATCCTTCTTTATATTGTAGCATTTTTGGTGGTTTATAATACCTCACTATTATTCGGCCTGATCTTTCTCTAGTTGTTAATCAAGCTTGCCAATTTATGCATCTTTTTACCAATGGTCATTTTCAAATGGTTAAACAGATATTACGATATACTAAGGGTACTCTTGCTCATGGTCTGCAGTTTATCTCTAGTCCATTTTCTCTCCATGGGTTTTCTAATTCCAATTGGGTTGGTGATACTATTGACAGAAAATATACCTCTGGTTATTGCATATATCTTGGTCCTAACTTGATTTCTTGGTTCGCCAAAAAGCAAACCACTGTTTCTTGGTCTTCTACCGAGGCTAAGTACCAAGCTCTTGCTCATGCTACTACTGAACTCACTTGGTTACAACAATTACTTAAAGACGTGTATTTCTTTTCCTGTTGTGGCTGAGCTCTGGTGTGATAATCTCTCTGCTCTGGCTTTAGCCTCTAATCCCGTCTTTTATTCTCTATCCAAGCATATTGAGATCGATTGTCATTTTATTCGAGCGAAGGTACTTGCTAAAGCCATTGCTTTCCGCTATGTTCCAACTTCTGATCAAATTGTTGATGTCTTCACCAAACCACTTCCTACCTCTAGATTTCATTATCTCAAGGACAAGCTATTTGTGCTTCCCTGCCCCATCAGCTTGCGGGAGGATGATAAATTATCTGATCAAGAGTGCAAGCCACTACTTTATAAGTCACTAACTGTGACTCTATGTGCATCCCAAGCACGTGTGTTTAGCTCACCCGTTTGTCACAACAGTATTAGTTGTGCTGGTTAGATGGTTAGAGTTTGTTAGTTAGTTAGAATGAACTATCTCTCTCTATAATATCTGTAACCCATTCCAATTGTTGGTTTATAGTTTTCTATAGTTTTAGGGAAAAAAAATTTAAAGAGGAAATTACTTTTTAGAGATAAAATATTTTTATTGCTAAAAGTGTTATTATTTTATTTTTACTGAAAAAATTAGATATTTAGTGATGCATTACTAACCTTTTGGGACCAAAATTTTTGTTTCAAAAAATAAACAATTTTTTGACCAAGTTTTATCCCTAAAAGTGCATTTATTACGACAATTCCAAAATTGTGTCCTTAAAAGCCCATTTTTTGATTTTTCAGGACGACTTTTTAGCGATTATCCTCGCAACAATTAAAATTAGTCCATAAATATTTTTTGCAACAAAATTTATATTTCTAGAGACAAAAAAAAATTGGTCTCTAAAACTCCTACATGTTGTAGTGACTTTTCAGAGTACATTGTTGCTATGGAATGTGTTTGGTTTAAAAAACTTTGTAATGTTTTGATTAATATGGTACTACATCTTTATAACTGCTAGTTGCTTTATAGGCCTTTGTTTATTTATGAAAAAATGTTTAGGGCTAGGCTCGAGATGATTATATAGGCTCGATGTTTGGGCTGAGTAGGCTTGGATAGACACAAAATCTTTTATTAAAAAGTACTAGCCTGGCCCAAACCCGATGAATGACCAACCAATGTTACCATTGGAGATGCTCTAAGCTCTACTAGATCGTCCAGTTTACTTCATAACCAAGAATCGTAGTTCAATGATTAGAATTGTTTAATTTGTAAGATTTTTTAAGAAAATCTAATATACCAAAAATCAAATTGATCTGATATCTTAACCAGTTGATTAGATTTAATTTGTCTAGAAAAAAAATAGACACATTACTTTCAAAATTATATTGTTTGTTAATTATTTTTTAGACAAATATGATACGATTGTGTGGCTCTCATATCTAATCAACTTGAATGTTGGTATGAATAATCTACCGGACCAATTCTATAAGTTAAATGCTTTGAATTATTGAGATAGGTGTAAAATGTGCCTACAATGGGGTGGATTGTATGGTCCAGTTCGGTATCCCAACTAGAAAGGATCTAGTCCCTAAGGATAAATAAGTCTATAATCTAGAAAAACTGGAAATTAATTTTAATATAGGTATATTAAATCCCCTCAGGTCCAAATTTTGGACTGGGAGGTGTTGCTTGGATTCGTGTGGCCCACTATAAATCTCGTTTCGATGATCCAAATTGTTCATTTTGTCGAACAATTTCATTCACACAAAAAATTATATCAATTCGATAACTGTAACTTGTTTAATTTATTAAATTTGTTACCAAAAAATATATGATTTATTTTTTTAAATATAAATTTTGTTGGTTAAAAACGCGATAAATTAAATAAGTTATAATAGTTATTTGATCGATCTAATTTTTGGTGTGAATAAAATACACAAAGTACCTGACAAAATAAACTATTCGATTTATCGAAATAGGTCCCGTGGTGAGTTCTACGGACCCAAACAGCTGGATTAGAAAGAATCCTCCTTAAATTAAAAATAGATAACGAAAAAGCAATTTTGGGGTAGAGATCTAAAGTGTTATTAATTGAGAGAACAGGAGATGTTTAATAATATAATTCAATACTTCAAACTGAACTAATTAAGTGATAATCAATTAAGTTTATTTGATAATTATAACTAATATCACTAAAAAATTTACGTATATCTTAAAATGTAGACTAAAATTTAAGAAAATTTTAAGTCATATAAAACTTACTTAATTCTGATTGAATTTTATAAATACTAAACATAAGTATTAATATATACTATTATAAACTCACCACCACCACCGCTACTACAACCATTACCACCACAACCACCACCATCATGCCACCGCCACTATTACCACTACCACTATCACCACCACCACCACCACCACCATCATGTCATCGCTACCACTACCACCACTACTACGACCACCACCATTATTATGCCACCGCCACTATTACTATCATCACCATCGCTACTGCCACTACTACCATCGCCATTATGCCAATGCCGTCGTCAATACTGCCATCACCTTCACCACCATTGTCATTATTGCCATAAACACTACCATCATATAGTATCACTACCATCGCCACCACCATGCCACTCCCACTATTGTTGCCACCACCACCACCACCACCACTACCACCACCACCATCACAATATAAAAATTAAAATACATAGTTTAAAAATAATAAATTTCAAATTTAATTTTATACATACCAAATAATTTATTTTTGATTCAACACTTATATTTTTATCAAGTAGTTTTTCAACTTAAAAAATTCAATATTCAATTTTCAATACTTAATTTTCAAATTTTAGTTTTTAATTTTCAACTTTTAGTTTTATCAAACAGTACCTAAATAGGTTCAAAAACAATGTTTAATAAGAAGAGAGTTATGAAACAAGGAACTAATTTCTCATAGCATTAAATATAAAATTCCAATTTTTTTGAAAACTTTTCAATAACATGTGAGCTCATATATTAAATAAAAATATAAACGAGAAAAGTGAAATCAATTTTTTTGACTTTTAATTAAGACTTGTTAAAATGTTGGCTGCTTTTTTACTTTGGCTTTTAAAATTTATTTTTTTTTCACTTTAACCTTTCATGTTTAGAGTTTTTTTTCAGTTTACTCCTAAAGTTAATTTATATGTAAAATTAGACCCAAAAAAAAAATATCATGATAATTCTCATACAACATAAAAATATATTATTGTCATCTCCTAAATAAGTCTAGGGCAAATTACAAACACCCCCTCGAGGTTTGGTAAAAATACAGATTCCCCCCTGAGATTTGAGAAATTACAAATTGTCTCCTGAGGGTCAAATTTTCATAACAAATTAGGAAATATTAAGGGAGAATCTGTATGAAAATAAAAACCACAGGGGGCAATTTGTTATCAAAATATAAACCTCGGGGGGTGGGATGTAATTTCTCAAACCTCAGGGGGGAATCTATATTTTCACCAAACCTCGAGAGGGGTGTTTGTAATTTGCCCATAAGTCTATATTTTTATCTTTTTATCTTTTTTGGGTCACATCAATCAACATCTCCTCTCTACTTTTCTATACATCTTTCTATAAAAAGTCAAAAAGTGCACTTATTTAGAACATTCCATACGACCTAGTTTGAGTTTATGTCAGAGGTGTAAATTATATGAATAAAGCTTGAGACCCCCACTCCCAGTGACCCCCAATGACCCCCCAGTGCCACGTGGCACCGCGTGATTGGAAAGAAAGGAAAAAAAAATTATTTTTGGCCTACTGGAGGTGCTGGGGGTCCCTAGCACCACTGAAATTATATATAAGAAAATATTTTTATGTTATGTGACAGTTATCGTGGCATTTTCTGTCTAATTTTAAACATAAATTAGCTTTAGAAGTAAATTGGAAAAAATTTGAAACATGAATAATCGAAATGGAAAAAAAAAACTTTAAGAGTCAAAATGAAAAAATAATAAAAAATAAAGGGGGTAAAATTAATTTATCCATTGTTTTGGGGCATGAGATCATTTGCCTTACTTTTTTATATTATTTTTTGTTCCATATTCTTTTAGTTTTTTCTTTTTATTTTTATGATGTGACAAGATAGACATTGAATAGAAGGCGAAAGAGAGTCGGATTGTTGATCAATGCACCATTAAAAAAAATAAAAATAAAAATAAAAATCAGAATGTAATATTTTGTGATATTTTCATTTCAAGATAAAACATTCACTATTTTGACTCAGGATTACAAATACGTTACTACCACAACACTCTAAATGAATTTTGTGAATTATTTTCCATTTAGCAATTACCCATCATATTAGAGCATAATTCCTACATCTTAAATACGAGAGAGGGAAGTGTAAATATAGCTTCTTCTTCTTTTCTTGGGCAAATTACAGAATCAGTGCCTGTACTTTACCCCGTGTGTTATTTTGGTCCCTGACATTTCCAATTGCGCGATTTAGCCCCTCAATTTAACGAAGTATGTCAATTTCGTCCAATAATTGACGCCCGTTTGAAATTTTGGACGGAAAGCCAGCACCTGCCTCTCACGTGTTCCCTCTAGCAATTACTGAGGGGCACACTCGTCTTTTCACCTCAAACCCTAGTTACCTCCATCGTCCCTATACTTGAATCTTCCACAAATCAGCAAGTCCATTCTCTCTGTCTTTACACAATTGAATCGTTTCTAGGGTTTTGAGTTACCAAAAAATTGTTTGATTGTAAATCTGCTGAAATTGGCGTGGATAGAGAAAAAAATGATTGATGAGGTCAAAAGACGAACATGGCGATTGTGAGGATTGATGATGAAATACCAGATTATGGTAAGCAAAAAAGTACTCTTTACCCTTTTTTTTTGGTTTTATATTTTTCTTTATTTTATCTGTTTGCAAGTTGAAGCATTGGGTGGGTCAAAGAACCTACTTTTGATTTGCTTTGCTTTGTTTGAAAGTGATGAGGTGAATATATATTTATATATTCACGCATATCGACGCGTCTACACAACTGCACACTGACAAAAAAAAAACAAATCAATATCTATAATTGATATATAGATAATGTGTTATGGTTCCCCTTGTCCTGATTGTTCATACAATAAATATGTTATCTTCTTTTTCAGATCCAAATGGTGATTATTTCACTATCAAAATGCATCATGGTGGGGTTTTTAAGTCTTTAGTAAATAGGGCTTACGTAGGGGGGAAATTATCATTTTGGGACAACTGTGATGCTGACAAAATGAGGTTGACAAAGATAGGAGATATGGCTCAAAAGTTAGGTTATACTTCATATCATTATCAAGTGCCTGGTAGGGACTTAAATTATGGATTAAGGCCACTTAGGAATGATAATGATGTAATGGATATGGTGAAATGGGTGCATATAAATAGGATAATTGAAGTGTATTTAGAGCACATCCCTGATGATCAGTTGCTTGAGCTTAAAGAGTTTAATCACTTTCACCATGCATCAGCTGTCATTAAGGAAATTGGAAGTGGCACAAGTAATGTGGAGGGTGAGGGTGAGGGTGAGGATGAAAGGCAAAGGCATGATTAATCCAACTATTCTACAGATCTAGAGGACTTTGAAGATAGTGACTATGATTTCAATGAGGATGACATACTATTTGATACTAATGTTGATAGGAATGTTGAATAGGGTGGGTTAGGGAGGTAGAAGCATAGTGATGGAAGAGTTGAGGTACCTCATATTGACTGCCTAGAGCCTGATGCTACATCTGATGACCTAAAGAGCATTAATGAATCTTCTAATGAAGAGGCTGGAAACAACAATGTTAGATACCCAGAGTTTAATCCAAACACAGATATGGCAAACCAAAAGTTCAAGGTTCGCATGGTTTTTGGCACAACCAAAATATTGAAAGCTACTATTAAAGAGCATGGTATTAAGTAGGGCTGTGCAGCGGATCCACCAACTCGCCAGACCTGCCCGACCCGAACGTAAACGGATGGATGCGTGGTAAGTGGCGGACGGGTGTGGGCTAGGATTTTGTGTTATTTCGGGTTCGGGTCGGGTGGCGGGTCACTCGCCATTTTACCCAGCTAACCCGACCAGACCATGCCACATTATTATTATTTTTTTTTTGTTTTACGCCAACAGCGGCCCCTTTTGTTTCTGATTTGCCTCATTTTGCCCTTATTTCTTCGGTGGAAAACACAACACATCGAGACGGACACTCTCTCTATCTCTCTCTCTCTCTCCTACCCATCGTCTTCGTTCGACGATCTACACCGAACGCCGATCGATCTATACTAAATGCCGATCGATTTACACTAAACGACAATATACACTGAGGTCTCTCTCTCTCCCTTTCTCTCTCTCTCTCTTCTTCTACTTCCCTTTTCTTCTCTTGTCTTTTTTTTTTCTTCTCTTCTTCTCCCCATTTTCTGGGTTTTTGATTTTTTCACCTTTCCCCTTCCGACTATTCTTATGATGGTTCTTAAATTTGGGTTTTCTAGATTACAACACAGCCGATTCGGAGAATATTGTCTCCATTTGACCTTCTTGCCAGGTTAGTTTTGTAGATTACCTAATTATTCATGCTTCTCTATTTAGGAACTCTGTTTGTTTGTTGTTTTCTTTATTGTAAGGGACAACTATATCCATGTAGCACCAATGCTACACACTCTGTCACGACCCGAACCCGCCCCCACGGGTTAAGGACGTAACCGGCCAGTAATCCTAAGATCACCTACGGCCTCAAACCAAAACAGACTTAACACATCAGAGTAAAGGGGGGCCAAAGGGAAGCCAAATTTAAAACTTTGTCCATAGAGCTGTGCTTATATGCACATCAAACAAACCATGCTCAGATATGTTAATAACCCACGTCAAAAATACAGTTTCACAAAATTCATTACAGACAGGATCATCTAAACTGAGTCAACCCATATCACAATTACATACTGATATACACAAGATCCTTGCCAACAAGACAAAATGGAAATACATAACAGAATGGAAAGGTTGAGTCTCGTGCGTGAGACACAAGGCTGACTCTCCAAACTCATGTTATTCCTGGCAGACTTCACTGGGGCTGGGTTTGAACTTCTCTTGGCTCACCTACAAAGACATGAATGAGCGTGAGCGATAGCCCAGTGAATAATATCAAATATGACAGTTACATCACAATATGTAGAACAACATGCTCCAAACGGCCTTGGGCCCAATTCATACTTCTAATTAGCAAATATATAAGACTATACGAAATGCAAATCAAGTAACTGTAGTTCCAACATTCTGGCCTTTGGCCCATTTGGGTTTCCATTCAATGGGCAAAACGGCCTTCGGCCCATTCACTTATGTCGAACGGCCCTGGCCCAATTCATTTTTATCAAAAGGCCTTCGGCCAATTCATTTATGTCAAAACAGCCTTTGCCCACTTCGTTCAGTTGTCAAAACGGCCTTCGGCCTCTAACTCAATTCATGTCGAAACGTGCCTTACGGCCCACGTCATTTATGGTCGAAACGGCCTTCGCGCCCACCCACATGTGTCAAAACGACCTTTGGTCCATTCATTACAGTGTAGGAACGACCTTTGGTCATCATTTATATCAGGACACCTTTTGGTCCATACTTTACATTAGACGACCTTTGTGGTCCATTCATTTATATCAGGGACGACCTTTGGATCCATTCATTTACATTAGGACGACCTTGTCCATTCATTTAATAATCAAGAACGACCTTTGGTCTATCATTTACAATCAAACGACTTTGGTCCATTCATTCACATCAAAACGACCTGTTGGTCCATTTCATTCATTTTTCAAACGACGCTTTGGTCACATTCATTTTACAAAACGACCTCTGGCTCATTCATGTTCTATCAAAAAACCTCTGGTCCAGTTATTCAATGTCAGACTTTTGCCGCACAATCCCAATCAGGCAATTCAGCAATTCATAAAGCTTATGGGGAATAGACAATTGGACATTTCACAATTATGATCGAATATCGATAATTAACTCAACAGTGATCGGCTGTGTGATTTCGCCCTAACTTGCCCGCTACACGTTTTCCATGGAACACAAAAAGGTCCATTAACAGTTCAATCCGTTTTAAATTCACATATTCTTCTTTAGCTGCTTATTATTATTATCTTCAATCAAACTCATTTACAATGCTTAACATATGCCCTAAGCAGTGCTTGCCAAACTGAAAGAGAACGAAACAGAACAACAAAATGCAAAAAACAGAATTTCAGAAAAATATGGTCCCCCGCTCAGCTGGATCTTCCCCCGCCAATACCGCGGACCCTTAAGTCATGCAAAAGTGCTGGTTGCCTTCAATTCCGCTTCGAAGCGTCGGGCTCGGCCGCACTCGAAAAAAGCGTATACTGCCTGTCTACATGCTCCCCGCTCGAGCGGGTCAACTTCCCCGCTCGGAGCGGAGAACCATGTCCCTGCAGAAAATGCTGGGAGCTTCAGGATTTCTTCTCGGGATCTCGCGCTTCGAGCGTCCACTCACCCGCTCGAGCGGACCGTCGAAAAATCTGGGAATCCCAAGGTTGAGTTCTTGAGCCCATTCCGACTTTTAACCACAAAATCAATGCATGCTGTAGCTCAAATACACATATAAGTATACTAAACAAGGTATAAAACACCAAAACACCTTATTAATGGAGCTCAATTTCAAAGGATTAAACACTTGCAATGTCTCAAATTGACAACAAAACTCATCTATCATGTCATATTCATGCATTCAAGAGCTCCCATTCCTTCAATTATTCCAGACATGCATGCCCATTTGCTTCATAATTCACTCAAATAATGTAATTAGTGTCTCACAATTCCAATAAAATTTAACAAAAGACATCTGTGCTGTGGATAACTCCAATCTTTCACAATTTTCCAATTTACATGCTAATATTTTGTGATTTCCTTAGCAGTTCTTTCACATGCTGTACATATCAAGCCTCCAATTTCAATAAAACCAACTCAAATCATGCTCTTGATCACGAAACAACCCTTGAACACACAAGATTACACATAAGAACTCATGAATTCAAAGATCAATGCTTACCTAGGGGCTCAATGTCCTTCCAATTTGGTCAAGCCTAGAGTTTCCTTCCAAAGAACTTATTTTTTTTTACACAAGAATTATGGCAAAGGAGCAAAAATTACTATTTGTGGGGGAAAAAGTGACTATGCCAACTTTTTATTTTTTGGAGGAAAGATGTGGTGGAAAAATACATTGTTGGATTCCTCACCCTCTCTCTCTCAATTCGGAGTTCTCCTCCTCTAGAGAGTTAAACCCACGGCAAGAATGAAATAAGATGAGGGGTTGAATACATAAGGGCCCCATATAACCCACAAAAGCCTCATTAATTTAATATTATATATTTGAGCAACCAATTCAATTA
>NW_021025248.1:1411154-1505464 GCF_004153795.1 Camellia sinensis
GTGGTAGTCAACCAAGCTTCAACTTCAGACCAGCATTGCAGGGGGTGAACATTAGGGGACCTCCACCAGGGTTCATTAGAACAAGCACATTCATTGAGTCAAACCCATCTGAAGGTCCATATGGGGGTTCAACAACATATGTGTCAAACGGGCAAAAGTTTGTGACCTTGTCTTTACTACCAAAACATGGAACAAATTCAATGTTGAAGGAATAGTTAGCTAACAATTTAATAGTAAACAACAATATTTTTGTGGATTGTTATGCATTATGTATTGTTGGATTTGGCCTTTATGTTTTGTTGGCACATGGTAATGTTTTGTTGGATTTGCCATTTGTATTTTGTTGGCACATGGTAAGCTGATTGGCCTTTGTGTTATTTGAAGTATTTGTTTTTTGTATTGGAACATGTTTGGACCATGTTTTTTTTGTTTGTATCAACCACGTCTACAATGTTTATTTCTATGTTTTGTTATAGGTTGCATCATGTTTCCTAAAAGTGAAACAAACCAATGCAACAAAAATGAAACAACACCATGATACAGTGTGATTGAAAAAAATGATAAACAAAAACAGCTTCATTCAACATTCATTTAAAAATTCAACATTGACTCAAAAGTTGATAAACAAATGTTGATTAAAAAACATTGCTACAGCTTGATTCAACATTGATATAGTGTCATTCAAAATATGTTTGGACACTCATAACATTCATACATAATAAACCCTAATTACATAACACTGGACATAACAAAATCAAACCCGAAACTCCATTCCCAGTCCAGAAGCTTCAAAACAAAAAAGATAAAAAAATAAAAAATAAAAACCCCACTTTATTCCTAGTCCAAAAGCTTTAATTTCCATCATTCCTAGTGCTTGAAAGAGAAGTAGCTGCAGAACCATCTCCAATCATGTTCTAACACTAAAAAATGAGGCATGACAATGCCATCAAAGTAATCAACTTCCTCTGTCTTACTCTGTGCATCTATAATTGCTCTTCAAGCATGGTAGTTCTTCGAAGCAATACAAGTATGATCTCTCGAGCGTGAGGACACAATGGAAGATCCACCCATAGAAAGAATCCCATGTATGTCTGCTCTACAATATTTTTTCTTAAACACCTCAGTTGGCTTTACAAACAGTATAAGAAAAGGACATCCCATTTTTTTTCCATCTATACTTACACATATTGAGGACATTCCAAAAACCTTCGTCCAAGGTTGCTCTCCGTCCAGGAAGTCTTCAACTGAGCTTCCATTCTGCATCGGCTGAGTACATGATCCATCGTCTTCTTTCATCCTTCGTCTTCCATCAATTTTGGAGTCTGTATGTAAATATAATGGAGATAGAGACAACAAATACGGTTTTGGCAGGAGGTAATCTAGGGTTTGAAGTGAAAAGATGAGTGTGCCCCTCAGTAATTGCTAGAGGAAGCATGTGAGAGGCAAGTGATGGCTTTCCATTTATAATTTCAAACGTGCTTCAATTATTGGACGAAATTGATACACTTTGTTAAATTTAGGGGCTAATCGAGCAATTTGAAATGTCAGGGATCAAAATGACACACGGGGTAAAGTACAGGGGCTATTTGTGTAATTTGCCTCTTTGATATACCCAGTAAATGGTTCTAAAATGTTGCCAAAGTCTGTGTTGCCTGGATTATTGCCTCCAAAAGTGAATAAACAACCTGGTAGACCAAGAAAGTTGAGAAAGAGGCAAGCAGATGAGCCTAAGAATCCTCATAAGTTGCATAGAGGAAACACAACAACTACATGCAGCTTATGTCGTAAGCTTGGGCACAATAAAAGAGAATGCAAAGGCTAGCCTATTGCACCCAAAGGTTAGCCTACACACAAAGGCAGAGTCATGATTCATCCAACTATTCTACAGATCTAGAGGAGTTTGAGGATAGTGACTATGATTTCAATGAGGATGACATACTATTTGATGCTAATTTTGATACGAATGTTGAATGGGATGGGTTAGGGAGACAGAAGCATAATGATTGAAGGGTTAAGGTACCTCATATTGCCTGCCTAAAGCCTGATGCTACATCTGATGACCTGAAGAGCATTAATAGATCTTTTGATGATGAGGTTGGAAGCAACAGGGTTAGATACCCAGAGTTTAATCCAAACACAGACATGGCAGATCCACAATTCAAGGTTAGCATGATATTCAACGCTGTTGTTAAGGAGCATGGTATTAAGATTGGGAAGGCTATTAAGTTAGTCAAAAATGATAGCAAGAAAGTTAGGGCCACCTGTAAGCCACCATGTGAGTGGATGCTTTATGCATCCAAGATGCATGGACAACCATCATTCCAGATAAAGACATATGTCCCCACTCACAATTGTGGCAAAATTTTTTATAACAGTCAAGTGAATTCTACATGGCTGTCTAAAAAGTACTTGGAGACATTGAAGTCCAATCCATCTATTCCAGTTCAATCATTCAAGCAAGCTGTGCAAAAGGAGTACAAGGTTAGGATATCTAGGAGCCGAGTGTATAGGACAAAGAGAAAAGCACAAGAATTGATAGAGGGAAGCCTCATGGAACAATATGCCAAGTTATGGGATTACTGTGAAGAGATAAAAAGAACTAATCCAGGGATAACTATCATAGTCAAGGAAGATGATAAAGATACAAAAAATGAAGAACATGAAATAGATGAATGCAAGCCTAGGTTTCAAAGGATTTTTGTATGCTTTGGAGGTTGCAAGCAAGGTTTTATCGCAGGATGTAGGCCATTCATTGGGGTTGATGCCTGCCATTTGAAAGAGCCATACAAGGGACAACTATTGCAAGCTGTTGGTTTGGATGTGAATAACAATAGCTATCCATTGGCATTTGTAGTTATTGAAGGAGAAACAAAGAGTTCATGGAAATGGTTTTTTGAAATATTGTGTGACATTATTAGGTGGTTCAACAAGCAAGGAGTGACCTTCATGTCAGACAAGCAAAATGTAAATACTTATTGGAAGTTTCATGCATTTATTTTTAGTGTTTATTTCATTTAATGTGTGTAACTTTTTCCCCCTCCCCCCTTACAAATGCAGGGATTGTGTCCAGCACTTGTAAAGGTTGCACCCATGGCAGAACATAGGTTCTGCATTAGACATCTTTTCACCAATTTTAGAGATAGCTTTAAGGGGGTGCACTTGAAGGACATTGTGTACAAAGCTGCAAAGGCTTCTTATGTACAAGCATTTCAAGCTCATATGGAAGAGTTGAAGGAAACTAATGAAGATACATTCAATTGGTTAGTTGAAAAACCCCCAAGCACCTGGTCTAGATCTCATTTCACACCTACAATTAAGTCTGATATGTTAGACAACAAAATGTGTGAGAGCTTTAATAGCTTGATCCTAGAAGCTAGAGGAAAAACCATAATCCCTTTGTTAGAGGTTATTAGGTGTATCTTGATGAACAGACTATAGGTGAAAAGGGAAGTAATGAGGGCTTACCCATGACCTATTTGTCTTAACATACAACAAGCATTAGAGAAAAGGAAAGAAGATGCAAGCAATTGTATTGCTATGTGGGCAGGAGGTCTAAGTTACCAAATCAATTGCTTCAATGGCCAACAATTTGTAGTTGATTTGGGTGATTCAACCTGTTCATGCAAAAAGTGGGATCTAACTGGCATACCATGTTGTCATGTCATTTCGACCATATACGACAAACATTAGCAACCTGAAGATTATGTCGCTCATTGGTATAAGAATGAGACATACTTGGCTAGCTATGAGCCAATGATATACCTAATAAATGGTTCTGAAATGTCGCCAAAATCTGTGTTGCCTGGATTATTGCCTCCAAAAGTGAAGAAGCAACCTGGTAGGCTAAGAAAGTTGAGAAAAAGACAAGTAGATGAGCCTAAGAATCCTTATAAGATGCACAGAGGAAACACAACAACTACATGCAGCTTGTGTGGTAAGCTTGGGCACAACAAAAGAGGATGCAAAGGCCAGCCTATTGCACCAAAGGTTACCCTACACAATTTGTTACATCTTCATAAATTCAATTCATTTATTATGTGTCCTTCATACAATTAATTACTGGCAATTTGCAGGTGACAAACAACCTATCAAGCACCCAGAGAAGCAGTCAGCCACCTACTTAACCCAGTAGTCAACCAAGAAACCAAGCAACCACTGAAGCCACTAGTCAACAAGGCAGTAGGGTAAGCATTTCAGTAAGGCCTAAAGCAAATGGTAGTCAACCAAGCTTCAACTTCAGAGTAGCATTGCAAGTGGTGAACATTAGGGGACCTCCACCAGGTTTCATTAGAACAAGAACATTTATTGAGCTAAACACATCTGCAGGTCCATATGGGGGTTCAACAACATATGTGTCAAAGGGGTAGAAGGTTGTGACCTTGTCTTCACTACCAAAACATGGAAACAATTAAATGTTGAAGGAGTAGTTACCTAATAGTAGACAACAGTTTTTTTGTGGAATCTTATACACTATGTTTTGTTGTATTTGGGCTTTTTATGTATTGTTGGAACATGGTAATGTTTTGTTAGATTTGCCATTTTGGACCATGTTTAAAGTATTTGTTAATTGAAGTAATGTTTTGTTGGATTTGCCATTTTGGACCATGTTTGAAGTATTTGTTAATTGAAGTAATGTTTTGTTGGATTTGCCAACTGATTGGCCTCTTTGTGTTATTTGAAGTATTTGTTTTTTGTATTGGAACATGTTTGGACCATGTTTTTTTTGTTCGTATCAACCATGTCTACAATGTTTATTTCTATGTTTTGTTATAGGTTGCATCATGTTTGCTAAAAGTGAAACAAACCAATGCAGCAAAGGTGAACAAAAGCAGAAAAGGTGAGCAAACCAATGCACCATGAGACAATGTGATTGAAAAAAATGATAAACAAAAACAGTTCATTCAACATTCATTTCAAAATTCAACATTGACTCAAAAGTTGATAAACAAATGTTTATTAAAAAAACATTACTACAGCTTCATTCCACATTGATATAGTGTCATTCAAAACATGTCTAGACATAACAAAATCAAACCCTAAAATCCATTCCCAGTAGTCCATAAGCATTAATTACAGGAAAACAAAAAAAGAAAAAGCCATTCATTTCTACTCCATTCCCAGTCCAGAAGCTTTAAAACAAAAAAATTTACAAATTTTTTAAAAAAATAAAAATAAAAACCCACTTCATTCCTAGTCCAGAAGCTTCAATTTCCATCATTCCTAGTGCTTGAAAGAGAAGCAACTGCAGAACCATCTCCAATCATGTTCCAACACCAAAAAATGAGCCATGACAATGCCATCAAAGTAATCAACTTCCTCTGTCTTACTCTGTGCATCTTCAATTGCTCTTCAAGCGTAGTGGTTCTTCTCAGCAACCCAGGTATGATCTCTCGAGTGCGAGGACACAATGGAGGATCCATTAATAGAAAGAATCCACATGCATGTTTGCTCTGCAATATTTTTTCTTAAACATCTCAATTGCCTTTACAAACAGTATAACAAAAAGGACATCCCAATTTTTTTCCATCTACACTTACACCATATTGAGGACATTCCAAAAACCTTCGTCCAGGGTTGCTCTTTGTCCATAAAGTCTTCAACTGAGCTTCTATTCTGCATTGGCATAGTACATGATCCATCATCTTCTTCCGTCCTTTGTCTACCATCAATTTTGGAGTCTGTATGTGTATATAATGGATATAAAGATGACATATATGGTTTTGGCAGGAGGCAACTAGGATTTGAGGTGAAAAGATGAGTGTGCCCCTCAGTAATTGCTAGAGGGAGCACGTGAGAGGCAGGTGCTGGCTTTCCGTCCAAGATTTCAAACGAACGTCAATTAATAGACAAAATTGACACACTTCGTTAAATTGAGGGGCTAAATCGCGCAATTGGAAATGTCAAGGACCAAAATGACACACGGGGTAAAGTACAAGGACTAATTCTGTAATTTGCCCTTTTTTCTTTCAATTTATTGATGGAATAATGACAGTGTGAACATTCATTTCTTCAAATTTATTCATCTTTCATCAATCTCAAATTCTACTAATTTTTAAAGCTAAACTATTTGAAATTTTTGAGTTGTAAATATCAAGAAATCCTATTTAGGAAATAAAATCTGCACAGAAAAAAAAATGTAGTGTTTGGAGGTACTTTTTTTTAAAGTTAAAATACTCACCATTATAGATCACAATTTTAAAAATATAATTACCATATCATTATCCATAGAATTTGTTGCATAAAATTTCTCTATAAAACTTATATTTGCATACAATTTTCCTTATTGAAGTGTTGGTTTATAAATAATGATTATAAAATCATCAGATTATAAAAAATTTAATGATTAACATATAATCTTTTAATTTAATAACCCTGAATAACATTGGCAAATTTGTTCACATAGATATTACCATAATATAGTCTAGCAGTAATCTGAGCAAATACATTTTGCTCAAGCTCTATATAAGATAGTTACAAAACCATTGTACAGTATATATTTTAGAAAATATAGTCTTGGCTTATCACCCATCTATTCTCCAATCTTATCTATTAGTCCTAGCTGCTCTACAATCCATTGTTGCTGTCAAATTTGATGTCAAGAATGTTGCAGGAACATCTCCTGGGGGAGCAAGATTCACGAAAGAGATCCGCGTCAAGTATGCTAAGAAAACAATGGAAACCACCACCAACTTCATTTTGAAGATGTTACAGGCAATGATGGACATAGGGATCCCCTATGATTTCCAAAAAAAAAAAACTCATCTTAGCACACATTTACTATGCTGGAAAAAAAAAAAGTTTAAAATATTTTCGCACAAGAAAAAATAAAAATCAACGGAAAACAACTTACTTGAGCAAAAATATTTTTCACTTTTGAAAGGTAGAAAACGTTTTACTGATTAAAATCTTACCAATGTCCTCATTCTACCACCATCACCGCCACCACAATGCCAACACCGCCGCCACCACTAACAATAGTAAAATCATAGCCACTAGCACATTAATTTTAAAATCGTAACTAAACATGAAAAAATATTTTTTTTGGAAAAAAGTTTATTTCAACTATTAATTATTTTCAAATTATATAAGCTCGTCCCAATCCATTTTTAAAATAATTTAAATAGTTTCACTCTACCATTCGTTTTCTATCTATACATGATCCCAAATATATAATTATAATTATCAATTTACTATAATATTTTTCGAAGTAAATAGAAAGATAAAAATTTCACAATCTTTGCGCTTTTTTAAGTGACTACGTCCAACATGGCAGCAACATCATTTTTTATTTTTTATGATGATAGAAATTGATTTTTGACACCATATTTTATTTTGAAAAATTTTGTTATTTGCTCTCTCTAAGTTAAAAATATGAATCATTACAGGGAAACAATGCTGCGGACAGGAGGGGCATCGAGGAATTGTTGATGGTGATCGAGAACCACAGAGACCTCAAAGGCGACACCTATGGCAACATCATCAACATCAGGACAATCTACTTGCTAGAAATCCAAGGCAATGTCAAATGGGCGTTCACTTCCTTGATTTATCATGAAATGACGCAATGGTTTGGTGGTCTTGACAAGGCTCTCACTGGACTTATCGAAGGTATTGCGGATTTTACAATCTTGAAGGCTGACTACTACCTTCTCGGTTTTGTGAACCCGAGATGGGTAACAAGTGGGATCAGGGTTATGATTTCACTGCTTGGTTTTTTAGTACAGTAAGGGACTTGGGCCTGGTTTTGTGGCGATGCTAAACAAGATGATGAGGGATGATTATAGTCCGAACTACTTTGTTGAGTTGCTGGGGAAACTAGTTGATTAGTTGTGGAGAGAATACAAAGCCAGTATGGTGTTGGTGGAGGAGGAGTATTAAGCAATGGTAGTGAACATTCAAATGTAAGTTGTATATGTATCTCTCAATTAGCTTAGTGATTAAATGAATATAAGGATAGGATATTGAGGCAGAGCTGTGTATGCACTACAGGAAATATGGGTTGTGGTGGTGTATTTTTAGCGACGTTTTTTAAAACATCACTGTTCATAATATTTAACAACGTTTCATAAACGTCGCATTTTTTTTAAGTAAAACGGCGTCGTTCATGAATAGAAGATGTTTATAAATGCCTTCAAATGGGTTATCTCTCACGCACTCCCTCTCTCCCTCTTTTCACCCTTATTTTGAATCTCCAAATCACTCTCTCTCCTCTCTCTCTTTGCTGTCTAAACCCCATTAATATCTCAAAGCCATTTTGAACTCCACTGTCTCAAAATCGAAGTTCATCTCAAAATCGATTCAGATCGGTGAGCTCCACTCTCTCTCTCTCTATATATATATATATCTATCTCTCTCTCTCTCTGTGCTGTCTAAACCCTAATTAGATTCATAGATTCAGATCGGTCTCAGGGAAACGGATCGGTGATTCAAATCATTTCAAAGTTCGAAGTTCTCTCTCAAAATTGAAGTTCAGATCACTTCAAATCGGTGATTCAGATCATATCAGATTGGTGATTCAACTATTTTGGAGTTCTCTCTTGAAATTGAAATTGAAGTTCATCTCAGCGATTCAGATCGGTGAGCTCTACTCTCTCTCTCTCTCTTTCTCAAGCTGAATTGATGGTGCAATGTCAATTTGGTTATTGAAATCAATCCTATGAAATCCTGTGAATGGTTTTGATATTTGATTTGAAACAATTCTGTCATATTCTTCTTGCTTGTTCAACATAGCTATTATCCTTCATGCTTGTTCCATAACTAAAATTGAATAAAGGAAGCCCTAATGGCCTACAAATTAGATATAGAAATGTCAGAAGGAAGAAAGTCAGTCAACCACATCCTAAACTTTGATGTGGCTCAAATCTATGCTATACACTTTATTTTTTAGGTATTTTTATAGCTTTATCTTCTAAAAAATTACTAATCATCTGTGTAAAATTTTTAAAACTGTACCCTTCTTATTTAATTTTTTTTAATTTTTTTTTAATAATCAACAGAATTATAGAACAGTTGTAGTGATCTTATTGTCACAGATTATGCTTCTACAGAAATTTTTTATTTAGTTTTGATTTAACTACATGATCAAAACAATTGGAAATGCATTCCATATGGAATTATAAGAGATTTTGTATGTACATATGGTATTATGGATTTATGTATTCTATTTCGAAATGCATATCAATTGAATATTGGTTGTTTTTATAGTATTAATTATTTACAAAAGGAATCGGATTGTCTAATTGGGAAGACACGTTTTATTCATGTTTTGTAACTTGTCTTGTTTTATCATTGGTAGATGCACTGATATTTTATCTAGATATTTTCCATCATATTAGTAATCTACTAATCTTTCAGAGGTAGTATCATCTATAATATACATTCTACTTTAGATCTTTCTTTAAATTTGTTTATAGCTCTTTGTGTATTCTTATGAGAAAAGCAACTTAACCTTTCCAAGTAGCACATATTGGTCGACAATGTAACTAGGAAATGCTTTTAATGTTAGATATGTCCATGTGATTAAAAAAAAGTAAGTCTAGTATTTTTATGATTTTCCAACAAGAGAATATTGATGCACCTATTTTCGCCAATATGGTAATTTTGTTTTTCCGGGTTGTGAAGAAAGAACCTGCACAGAAACCCACTTCATACCTCAAATTACTTAGCTGTTTGTTTCCTTTAATATATCCCTTTCCCAGATCAGTAAGGATTATCTGGTGAGAAATGTTGTTTACAATAAAATTATTTATATTGATTGTCCCTGACTTATTGATATGGCCATTTTAGTTTTTAGATTAGAAAACACTCTCTCAAAGGCAAAGGGAAAATCTTTGCCAGGTGATTATGTAATAACCCCGATCTGTAATTAGCCACTAATCCGTAATCAATGATGCTAATGAGAGGATTAAAATAAAATATGTGTTTATTCTGTATTTTGCATGATATTTGGCTTTCTATCTGTTGCCTGTAGAAATATCTGTTTGGATTTTCCGTTTTAATATGTAAATTGAAAGCCTTATCGGCATCCGAAACCAAAATTGATTACATCAATATGTTATTTGGAATTTTTAGAACCTTGTGGCTAATTTTATTAAAAATTGTTTCAGTCTGATTAATTAAGGCATGTTTGGTTGGCCTAATATTCTAATTATTATATTTTTGGCACCATAGCTTTATTTGAGCCTAATAAGCCCATTTGGACTCAATTACTTCATCTCCCTTGAGTGGAAAAATCTAAGAGTTTACTTGAGAGAGAGAGAAAGGGCATTCTAGAGAGAGAGAAGAAGAGATTGAAGAGGAATTGTAGGAATTCACCAAGATTGTGCAAGTACCTAGCTAATTCAAGACTATAGGTATGAATTCAACCCCTAATTTATGAATCTAAGTCATCAACATGAAGATTATGAGTTTAATTGTGAATATTGAGCCTAGGATGAAGATTTGAGTTACAATTCATACATGCATGCATGAATACATGGAGTTTTGACATGTTAAGTTTGATTTTTGGCATCTATGTTGTTATCATGAGTTATTTGGCACATGCATGTGTAATTCATCATATTTTAAATCTTAAATCCATGTTTTAAAAAGGATTTCCCTCATGCATGGAGCCTTTGAGCTCAATTTACTAGTTTCATGAAGTTTGAAGAGAAGAGTTTGAAAGATTTTACATGCATGCTTTGTTTCTTAAATTTTAAGATGGAATGTGAGTTTTTGGCAAAACCTTGGGCCATGATTTTATGAAATGATCCTAAATTCTTCATGTTTTACAAGTTTACTATGTTATCTCAAGTTTTGGGGCCTAAGAGATGTGTTTTGGATGGTTGAATTCGAGTTTTGAGCTTGGTGATCAAATCTGGAAATTCCAGAATTTGCATCCACGCTCGAGCATGGGAGTTTACGCTCGAGCGACCACTCTGAGTGCGTGCACTCCGCTCGAGCAACCAAAAGTCCGCTCGAGCGTGAATTGCAAGCTCCCAGAAGTTTCATGTCGTTTACAGATCATTCGAGCGAAGAAATGTGCACTCAAGCGACCATTCACATTTTGCATGTCTGCTTGAGCGTGGAAGTTGTAGCTCGAGCGTAGATTGAGACCAACCAGTACTTTTTCCCAAGTTTGCAGATCGCTCGAGCGACCCCTCTCATTTTGCATGTCCGCTCGAGCGAGGGAGTCTACGCTCGAGCGGGGACCTTATTTTCAAAAATTTTGCCTAAGTGTTCCAACTCATGTAACGCCCCGACCCTTTACACGTCATCGATATTGTCCGCTTTGGGTCACACCCGCACGGATTTGTTCTTCCCAGTGGGTCACCCATCCTAGAACTACTCCAACCTAAGCACGCTTAACTGGGGAGTTCTAATAGGGATTTCACCACTTGGGAAAAGGCCTCGATATTATATAAGGGTCCAGGTTTTTACTTTTATAGCCCAGGAACTCCCTCTCCATTCCCAATATGGGACACCGGGGCCTTACAATCCACCCCCATAAGGCTGCACGTCCCCGTGCAGTAGCCTGCCAGCTCGCAAGCCCGCCCACATGCACCGAGAGACGCTAGGGGCCCACACTCGGTACTCCGGAGAGTCGACTCTGATACCAAGTTGTAACGCCCTCAAATTAAACCCATAATATACATAACATTAACATGCATTAATAAAAGAAAACGAATCATTTGAGTTATTCATCAGAGTACTTTTATTGAAAGACATCACATGTAACATCAAAATAAATGCCCTAAGGGCTTACATCTTTCCAAGCTAACACTTGGACACAAAAGAATGAGTACTAACTCAATTACAAATTTAGCCCTTGGCTTGAATGTTTACATGTAATCTCAAATAAAAACAAATAACTAAAGACAAGTCTTCAAAGTCCAAATCCTACCAAGCTAAGTCCTTGGAGGTAGCATATCACCTGGACCTGAAAATGATGTTCCCGTATAGGGTGAGCCACAGCCCAGTAGAAATATACTAAACCAAACATAAGCATTGAATAAAGTAATAGCATTCAATAGATGGTTGAAACACAATATCAGTTTCACTTTCCATTATTTACTCAACTTCCCATTTTTATCAATATGGCTCAGAACCTGGCCAACTATAACGGTGAACTACATATCACATTAACATTATTTCCAATATCAACAAAACAAATGAGACTAAGGCTCATATCAAAACACTTCCATACTTCTCATTTGATACACATTTTAGTGCTGTATCAACAAAACACTTCAACATAAATAAGCACACATAAAAGTGATGCTAATGGAGTCCATCCCCTATCTCCTCCCAAACAAAAATCCGGTTTAGAGGTCCATCCCCTATCTTCCCCTAAACCGTGGAGTACACCCCCTATCTCCTCCCACACAAAACAATGTACGCAAATGCAATGCTCAATCAATACAAGTATTTTCTGTATCAATGCAATAGTCAAAATTAATGACTTAACCAATGTGATTAGTTTCAGTTAATCCTAATCCACATGCAATGTCTACAACAATCACGACTATCCTCCACCGATAGCCCAAAACAGTTATTTCTAAACAGGAAATAAATGTATCAACTAACATAATTCCAACATTTTCATAGGTGAGTGATTAAACTAACCAACTACACCATTAAATCAATAAATTCATTAATTCCATGAATTCAACTAAATTCCCCAATTTTCCCTAAATTGATTATATAAATTAATTTATTACAATAACTAGGGTTTTTCCCAAAATTACCTAGGGTAGAAATACACTCTAAGTAGATCAAACCTAAGAGAGAAGGTGTGTAGGGAGAGGGAGAAGACGGTTCTAGGGTTTTAGAATCAAAAGGGAGATGAAAAATGATCCAGAAAGTCAGATCTCGGATTTTTATCCCAGTCGCCCCGCTCGAGCGTGGAAACCCCCGCTCGAGCGCCACTCACAGACTCCCGCTCGAGCGGCCAAACTCCCGCTCGAGCGGCGAATGCACACTCCCAGAAGTTTTTGCAGACAGGGCCCCGCTCGAGTGCCCAACTCCCCGCTCGAGCGTCACTCACAACCTCTCGCTCGAGCGGCCAATCCCCCGCTCGAGCGTCCAACACTACACAGGACATACTGGATGGGTGTATTCCCCGCTCGAGCGCCCAAACCCCCGCTCGAGCGGAAAAACCAAAATCTGGGCAATTAGACTTGGTTCCTAAGCTTAACCAACCTGCTCCAAATCTTCCCAACACAACCCAAGACTCAATATAAGGATTAAAGGGTGCAAACAACATACTCTCAACAACCAGCTCCACGGAACCTAAGTCCGGATATAACAAGTAAAGAAAAGGGAACCCGGGATCGTTATAACCTCCCCCCTTAAAGAATTTTATCCCCGAAATTAAGCATAAGTTTTCAAAACAAAAAAAAACAGGTTTTCCTTAATTTCCAACAATATGACATTACGATATTTAAACAATCTGACCCAATACCGGTCATTCCATCTCTTATCAAGAGGCATCTCGCAATATATAAAACGACATATATTTCAATTTGTATTATCAATATGCATTTCCTTTCAATTCAACAATATTTTCTACATACACAATATTCCATTAAACTTCCATTATAAGGCAAGTTTCAAATCCGGGTTCCCTTTTCTTTACTTGTTATATCCGGACTTAGGTTCCGTGGAGCTGGTTGTTGAGAGTATGTTGTTTGCACCCTTTAATCCTTATATTGAGTCGTGGGTTGTGTTGGGAAGATTTGGAGCAGGTTGGTTGAGCTTAGAAACCAAGTCTAGTTGCCCAGATTTTGGCTTGTCCGCTCGAGCGGGGGTTTGGGCGCTCGAGCGGAGAATACACCCATCCAGTATGTCCTGTGTAGTGTTGGACGCTCGAGCGGGGACCTGTCTGCAAAAACTTCTGGGAGTGTGCATCCGCAGCTCGAGCGGGAGTTTGGCCACTCGAGCGGGAGTCTGTGAGTGGCGCTCGAGCGGGGGTTTCCACGCTCGAGCGAGGCGACTGTTATAAAAATTTGAGATCCGACTTTCTGGATCATTTTTCATCTCCCTTTTGATTCTAAAACCCTAGAGCCGTCTTCTCCCTCTCCCTACACACCTTCTCTCTTAGGTTTGATCTACTTAGAGTGTATTTCTACCCTAATTCCTTTGTTAAAAAGATAGAGTGGGTCGAGGGCTTCTGTTTAATCTGAACAATCTTGGGTTTGGAGCACTTTGGTTTTTCGTCATCTTCTCCATTCGAGTTCTTCGCTTCGAGGTAGGGATTTCCTACTCCATATTATAGGTTTTGTTCTAAGTTTTGGTATTTTGATATGTTGGGGGTGTTTGGTAATTTTTGGAAAAACCCTAGTGAACGTAATAAATTAATTTGTATAATTAATATAGGGAAAATTGGGGAATTTGGTTTAATTCTTGAAATTGGGAAATTTTGAGTTTAAATGGTGTAATTTGATAGTTTTATCACTCACCTAAGAGAATATTGCGTTTATGCTTACTAATACATTTATTTCCTGTTTAGAAACAATTGTTTTGGGCTATCGGTGGAGGATAGTCGTGATTGTTGTAGACATGGCATGTGGATTAGGGAAAACTGAAACTAATCACATTGGTTAAGTCTTTGATTTAGACTGTAGAATTAATATAGAAATTACATGTATTGATTGTGCATTATATATGGTAAGTGTTTATACATTGTATTGTGTGGGAGGAGATAGGGGATGTACTCAACGGTTTAGGGGAAGATAGGGGATGGACCTCTAAACCGGATTTGTTTGGGAGGAGATAGGGGATGAACTCCATTAGCATCACTATTATGTGTGCTTATTGATATTGAAGTGTTTTTACATGTTATTGATACAGCACTAAAATGTGTATCAAACGGGAAACATGAAGTGTTTTGATATGAGCCTGAGTCTCATTTGTTTTGTTGATATTGGAAGTAATGTGAATATGATATATAGTTCACTGTTGTAAGTGTGGCCAGGTTCCGAGCCATATTGATAATAATGGAAAGTGAAACGTGTCATAGACATTAGTGTCATGAGACTGTATAATGATTCAATTGATTATCTTGATTAACCATCTATTGAATGCTATTGCTTTATTCAATGCTTATATTTGGTTTAGTATATTTCTACTGGGCTGTGGCTCACCCTATATGGGAACATCATTTTCAGGTTCAGGTGATAAGCTACCTCCAAGGACTTAGCTTGGAAGGAATCGATTTTTTTTTGGATTTGAAGACTTGTCTTTAGTTATTTGTTTTTATTTGAGATTACATGTAAACATCCAAGCCAAGGGCTTAACTTGTAAATGAGTTAGTACTCATTCTTTTGTGTCCAAGTGTTAGCTTGGAAAGATGTAAGCCCTTAGGGCATTTGTTTTGATGTTACATGTGATGTCTTTCAATAAAAGTACTCTGATGAATAACTCAAATGATTCGTTTTCTTTTATTAATGCATGTTAATGTTATGTATATTATGGGTTTAATTTGAGGGCGTTACAACTCATGTTTTGGCATCTTCATTGCATCTTAGGCATTCCTAAGCCTAAATTAAGCTTTGATAATGAGGTTATGGATTAGAAACACACTAAGAAAAAAATGTACCAAGTTCCGAGACTGCAAGTGTCTGTGTGTTTTAATCAATGTGCTAAGTATGAACAAGAACCAACGTAATGAAAGTTAAGCTGTGTTAGCCATGTGAACGTGTAATAATGAGATATGTTGTGTTATGTACTTTTGTGATTGTAGGTCAACGTCTGAAGATTGATTAACCGTTTGCGAAAACCACTGTGAGTAACGTTATCGTAAAGATACGTTTATATGAAATTATGTTCCAAATGAACTGTGATAAGCTATAATTTCTGAAATGATATCTGTTTTCGTGAACGAATAGTCCATGTTTGAAATATATTATGGCATCCATAGATAGTCCCAAGTCATGGGGAACGGCATGAAAATGCGGGTCCATGACATACAAGTAATTACGAGATCTCGTTAGCCACTTCATTGTGGTGATATGTGTTTAATCGGTATTTGGAACCGGTTATTCTAGTCGGAAGACGTTCTGTAATGTGTTCTATGGGATGTACCATTATTATGTTCTGATATGAGAATGATTATGCTATGATCTGTTTTCTGCTTATGATATGTTCGGATTTCGTTCACTAACCTTTTTACCTTAATGTTTTTCACTGGGCTTTAGCTCACTGTTTGTATATATATGTATAGGTGATCATTCTGGAGTTCAAGTCTGGAGACTTTTTGTCTGGATCTGTGTTCTATTGTCAGCCAGCCATTGTGCCTCACGCGGAGGTTCTCGAAGTGTCATGTGTTCAAGTTCTGTTGGTCCTGTGTATATATATAACTTGATGCAATTCTGTTGGCTGTACTTCAGATACTTTAATGTATGTGGGCATAATGTATGATTGGCTTTTGACTATGTATATAAAGTTTTAAATATTCTGTTTCATATAAGTCAGCATAGCTCATCGGACAACTATATTTATGTATTTGCTTCCGCTAGCCCCTTATTATATGCTTATCTGTTCAGAGGCCTTCGGTAATCCAAGGATTACTGGCCGGTTATGATGCTAAACCTATAGGGGCGAGTTTGGGTCGTGACAGATTATTTATTTTTTCTACTTGTTTTCGATGTCCATTAATTTACTTGATGGAATATCTCTTATTTATTTATTTATTTCTTCTTTTTCTGTAGGTAAGACGGAAAACATCATGCATAACCCAAATTTACCTTTTTGGTGTTTTATCTACATAGGACAGGAACATGGTAAATGTAATTAATGTTTCTAATATTTCGAATATTTGAATGTGTGGGTTATTAAAGACCAGTGAGGAAAATGAAGATAGAACTCTTGCCTTAGTGAAAGCCATAGAGAAGGCTCTTCAGGTGAGCGACAAGGACCCTAAATCTAAAATCAAGGGAAAAGCTAAATCTGGGGCAGAGTATCTTGCATCTCGATCTTATCACGGTCTTGACATTCAAAGCAATAATTCCTTAATGATTCACTCTCTTGTCTCGATCTTATTTATATTGGTTAGGTTTTCACTCTCTTATTGTCTTTAATGCTTGAAATGGTTGGTTTATTTTTTTATTTTTTTCTTGTTGTTGCAATTCTTGTTCCTTTAATTGATATTAGTGCTCAGTGGAAGACTTGGAAGCTGCTGCGAAGTTGTATATTTCTTATTGGTTAGAACTGGCAACTACTCCATATGGTTCATCCTTGGATGCCACAAAAATGTTTTGGCCTATAGCCCTTCCTTGTAAAAGCCACTTTAAAGCAGTAGCTAAGATGAGAGCCTTGAAGGTTGTAATTGTTAAAACAACTTATGGGATTCTGTGCAAATTTTTTGGCAAATCACCTCTTTTAAATGTTGTTCATCTCACACTGATGAGAGCTACTCTTGAAGTTAAAGTAATTTGACTTCTTCTTGACCATTTTGATTTCAATTGATGTATTTAAAGTTTAAACATGAATTGTTTTTATGCTTGGGTATGCAATGCGTTGTTTCTTATTTTTAATTTTGTTTCCAAGCTTAATTTATTTATTATTTTAATAAACATAAATTATTAGTTCTTAATAATTGTTTATGACAGGTATTTTTTTAGTTCAACCATATAAAATTAGTATAATTTAAAAAAAGAAAAAGAAAAAGAAAAGGCTATGGCAACGTTTTTAAATGTCTATGACAACATTTTCAAACATCGCTAAAATATCATGTGATGTCATCTAACCATTATGTAGAACTTTTAACGGCATTTTCAAACATCGCTAAAATATCATGTGATGTCATCTAACCATTATGTAGAACTTTTAACGGCGTTTTCTAAAAAGCCTATAGTAATATATCGACATTTCTAAAGCGCCATAAGGTTATAGTGACGGCCGCGTCTTCAGCATTTGGTGTTAAACGTCACAAAAAGATTTGATGGCGTTTTTGAGACCTATAACGGCGTTTTTTAAACGTTTCTAAAATCCCTATTTCCAGTAGTGATGTGTCTCTCAATAAGCTTAGTGATTGAATAAATGGATAGAATGAGTTTTTGTACTAGGAAATGAACTGTCTAAATAAGATACAATCAGATATGGAGGTTCCACTTTTACATAGCAAGAACGAATTAAGATTATTTTCAATGTAATACTTATTTTTAAAAAATAATTTTATACGTATGTATATATATAAATAATTTAAATCAAAATTATCATATATATATTTATTCAAAATATAAATTCATAGCACGATATGATTGAGATTATTCTACAGTATCTGATAAATGTATCCACACTCACACAAATAGTTTAATTAAAATTTATGAAAAATTTAATACCAAACAATTTCAAGTATTTATAGGTCCTCAAAATTTATATAAGGGTTAATATAATTTTAGTCCTTCTAATTTGACTTAAATTTTATTTTAGTTTCAATTATTTTAATTTGAACAATTTAATTCCTACCTCTCTATCCATAACTTTTTATTTCAGGCTAAAAAAACTGTCACGTAGCATGATTAAAGACTTGGACACCAAATTTAACCTTTACTTAGGCCTATTTTGGGAAGTAGGTTAAAAGCAACTTCCCAACTTTTAACCTGCTTCCTCTCTCTCTCTAAAAAAAAAAAAAAAAAAAATACCAAACAATTTCAAGTATTTATAGGTCCTCAAAATTTATATAAGGGTTAATATAATTTTAGTCCTTCTAATTTGACTTAAATTTTATTTTAGTTTCTATTATTTTAATTTGAGCAATTTAATTCCTACCTCTCTATCCATAACTTTTTATTTTAGGCTAAAAAAAACTGTCACATAGCATGATTAAAGACTTGGACACCAAATTTAACCTTTACTTAGGCCTATTTTGGGAAGTAGATTAAAAGCAACTTCCCAACTTTTAACCTGCTTCCTCTCTCTCTCTAAAAAAACCCCTTTCTTCCAAAAAAAAAAAAAAAAAAAAAAGTCAAAAAGCTAAAAAAAGTCAAAAAATCAACTTCTAACCATCTTTTCAAAATACCCTTTAATAATAATATAAATAAATAGGAACCAAAATTAAACCTAAGGTCAAACTATAGGTCTAAAAATAAAATTAACCCTTTATATAATTTTACTTCCATCCACCCAAACTTCACAAAAAATTCATTACGCTGTGCAGTTTAAAGTATTTGTAAAAACAAATTAACATTTTAACTCTCAAAATCTATATAAATCTTACTTTAGCCCCTAAAAAAAATATAATAATTTTAATTATAACCCCCCTACTTTGTAGAATTTCTAGATCCACGTGGACGAATTAATGACTAATATGTAAGCTTTTAATTTCATATCCACACGAATAACCAT
Organism: Camellia sinensis; assembly: GCF_004153795.1. Taxonomy (NCBI): domain Eukaryota; kingdom Viridiplantae; phylum Streptophyta; class Magnoliopsida; order Ericales; family Theaceae; genus Camellia; species Camellia sinensis. The sequence continues at coordinate 1,430,481 of NW_021025248.1, forward strand.
TGCAAATCTTTACATAAAACGCCACAATATACATTTAGTCACCTTAGTAAATACATGTTGATCTAGCTCTATATAAGATAATCACAAAACCATTGTACAACATAGGATAGCCATGGCTTATCCATCTCTTCTCCATTGTTGTCTGATAGCCCTGGCAGCTCTACAATCCATTGCTGCTGTCCAATTCGATGTCGACAACATTGACAAAGCAACCCCAGGAGGAGTCCGATTCACAAATGAGATTGGCGTCGAGTTTGCCAAGCAAACAATGGCAACCACCACAAACTTCATATAGAAGCTCTATGAGGAAAACACTGACATATACAGGAAGGACTACCAGAGAGTCCTGATGGTGATCGAGAACTACCAAGGTGCCGAAGCCGTGGGATACGACAACACCATCAACGTCAGTGTGGTATTCTTGCAGGAATTCCAGGGAAATTTGAAGTTTAGATTCACTGCTTTGATCTATCATGAGATAACACACATTTGGTAGTGGTCCAGAAACGGCCAAGCACCTGGTGGACTCACTGAAGGTATTGTTAGTCTAGCAAAATAGTAAGAACAAGGGATACATTGCATTTTTCACCAAGAGAGCCACACACACACCTTAAGAATCTAAGCCACCTCAATCCATGAAAAGCTCTTTCCATTAAAAACCCTATCATTATTCTGATTTTTATTTCTAATTAAAATTCTCCAACAGGTATTGCCGATTATACAGTCTTCAAGGCCAACTACCAAGCGCCTGATTATGTAGAGCCTGGCATTGGTAACAGGTGGGATGAGGGTTACGGCGTTACAACGCGGTTTTTTGGGTATTGTGACAGTATTAGGCTTGGTTTTGTGGTGATGCAGAACAAGAAGATGAGGCATGCTTTTAGTCTGAATTACTTTGTTGAGCTGTTGGGGAAAGCAGTTGATCAGCTGTGGAGTGAATACAAGGCCAAGTATAATAGTGGAGGAGTAGTAAGCTATGGTAGTGAACATACAAATGTTGGAGGAGGAGTAGTAAGCAATGGTAATGAACATACAAATGTAAGTTCTAGTATCAGAATTTCACTGTCCACAATTCGATTCGTGATTCAATTTATAATTTTTGAAAAATCAGTACGAATCTTTTGACGAATTTATTTTGAAAGTAAATCAATGGTGAATCATACGATTCACAATCGATTCACGATTCTATTCACTTTTAAAGCTTATATAATTCTTGAAACTATATCATGCCTGGCATATTTTTATTTTTTTTTGCTTTTCCCATTATTTTAGTTAAAATGATATAATACAACCAAAAAAATCGTGTTTAATATGAAAATTAAAGAGAATCAATGTGAATATCTTTTGTACTCAATGAATTGATATTTTACAGAGATGTGAATCTATTTACACAAACTCAATCAATCTTGAACCAAGCTATAACTACCTAACCTGAATCTAACTACTTAACCAAACTATACTTAACCAAACGAACAACTCATTTGCAGTTGTAGATTACACAAGTGTGACATTAGCTGCAGCTGCAATTGTTGGAGCTTGAGATTTAGCTAAAGATGCTGATAGCTGCTGTGGCTGGGACTTATCATGCCCTCTCAAACTTAGGGGACTGGAAAAGACATTGAGTTGGCTTTGAAGATATTGAAATCTAGCCACAGACAAGGGTTTAGTAAACACATTAGCAATCTGATCAGAAGTGGGAATATGACAAATATGAAGCTTCTTGAAGGCAACCCTTTCTTGAACAAAGTGATAATTGACTTCAATGTGCTTAGTACGGGCATGGAAAACAGAATTGTTACTCATAGCAATTGCAGATAAGTTGTCACACCATAAAGTAAGCACAGGAACAGAGATATGAAGCTCAACAAGTAACATGCCAAGCCAACTGAGTTCAGTTGACGTTTGAGCCAAAGCCTGATATTCTGCCTCTGAAGAAGATCAAGACACAGTGGGTTATTTCTTGGCAGACCAACGAATAAGGTTAGGACCAAGATATACACAGTAACTAGTGGTGGACCTTCTATCAAGCACATCACCTGCCCAATCTGAGTCTGAGTATGCATTGAGAATAAGAGGTCCAGGAGAGAAATGAAGGCCATGAGATAAGGTGCCTTTAAGATACCTATGTAACCTTTTGACAAAGGTAAAAGGACTAATCAAGGGTGTGTGCATGAACAGATATGGATGATTAACAACAAAGGCTAAATCTGGCCTAGTGATATTAAGATATTGAAGTGCTCCTACCAAACTTTTGTACAGAGCTGGCTAAGAAAAGGGACAATCATTTACTGTAGCAAGAGAAGTGGACTTAGTAGCCATGGAAGAAGAATAAGGTTTGCATTCACTCATGCCAGTTTTGGCCAATAACTCTGAGGCATACTTTGGCTAAGAAAGAACAAAACCAAAAGCAGTTTTGGTGACAGAGATACCCAAGAAATAATTGACAAAGCCAAGCTCTTTTATGGAAAAGGTAGTATGCATGTGTTTAATGAGAGAGTTAATATAAAGAGGATCACTTCCTGTAAGAAGAATCTCATCTACATATATGAGAATAATAGTGACAGCAGTAGAAGTTTTCTTGATAAAGAGAGATGAGTCACAATGGCTTTGAACAAAATGATAAGTGAGAAGAAAATTGGAGAAAGTAGAGAACCAAGCTCGAGGGGCTTGCTTTAAGCCATAGAGTGCTTTTTGTAAGTTGCAGACAAGCTGAGGCTGATTAGAGTGAACAAAACCTTGAGGTTGAACCATGTATACTTCTTCTTCAGGAACACCATGCAGAAAGGCATTAGATATGTCAAGCTACTTAATAGGCCAATCAAAATGAAGAGCAAGACATAAAAGAATTCTGATAGGTGGTTGCTTAGCTACAAGACTAAAGGTCTCATGATAGTCCACCTCTTCAGTTTGAAGAAAGCCGTTGGAAACTAGCCGAGCCTTATACCTAGCTTTAGTACCATTTGAATTCTTCTTGATTCTATAAACCCATTTGCAGCCTACGGCTTGCTTGCCAGGTAGAAGAGCAACCAAAGACCAAGTCCTTTGTTTGTGTAAGGCTTGAAATTTTTTAAGCATAGTAGACTGCCAAACAAAGGAAGATGCTGCTTGCTGGTAATTTTGTTGCTCAAAATGATCAGTAGAAGAAAGAAGACAAGTAGGAAATATTAGAAAAAGGAATTTGATCATAAGGATCTGTGGATAGTAGAGGAACATGTGAAGAATTGGAAGGAGAATGTATAAAAGTATAAGTAGGAACAGCAGCAGAAGAAGAGGCAAGCTGAGCTGCTGAGTGAGTGACAGCAGTAGGAGAAGAAGTTGGTTAGGCTGTTGAGTGAGTGATAGCCGCAGGAGAAGAAACTGGTTGGGCTGCTAAGTGAGTGACAGCAGTAAGAGAAGAAGCTGGTTGGGCTGCTGAGTTAGCAGCAGCATGAGATGAGGAGAAAGGAGTAGACCAGAAAAACTGCTATAAAGAAACAGATTTTTCAAAAGAAAATAGTTGTAAAAAAAACTAAAAAGGGAAAGAAAACTAATCAAACACCATATGTCTGGAAATGTAGATTTTCCTTGTGATGGGATCAAGACACCTATAGCCTTTGATTGAAGGTTGATAACCAAGAAAGACACAGGCAATAGATCTGGGCTGGAGCTTATTAGTGGTGTATGGTTTGAGCCAAGGATAGCGCCTACACCCAAAGGATCTCAAGAGCATAAAATCAGGTTTGTGTTTGAACAATACCTCATAGGGAGTAAGATTATTAAGCTGGAGAGTAGGATGTCTATTAACCAAATAGACAGCAATGGAAAGAGCATCAAACCAATAAATCAAAAGAAGGGAAGAATGATGCATGAGAGTAATAGTAATTTCAATGAGATACCTATTTTCGTTTAAGCTACACTATTTTGTGAAGGTGTATGTGGGCAAGTTAATTAATGAGCAATGCCTTTAGTTTTGAGAAAAAGTCTGAAATGGTGTACTGAGACATTCACCTCCATTATCACCTCTGAGAATCTGAAGAGTAGTGCGGAATTGTGTCTCAACAAATGCTTTAAATTTGAGGAATTTAGTAAAAACTTCACTCTTATAATGAAGAGGAAAAAGACAAGTAAATTTGCTAAAATCATCAATGAATAGCACATAGTACTTAAAGCCTGAAATGGAGGAAGCAAAAGGGCCCCAAACATCTATATGGATGAGTGCTAAAGGTTTACAGTAGAGCTAGAGAAACTAAAAGGCAATCTATGGCTCTTTGAAACACAACAATGTTCACACAAACTAGAGCCTTTATTAGACAAAAGCTTAGAACCTAGATGATTATGGGAAAGAATATGATGAAACTTCTTAGATGAAGGGTGACCAAGTTTGAAATGCCAATTAGGTGGAGTTGCTGATGATGTAGAACAAGAAAAACAAGCTTGAGAAGCTTGAGAAGATGCAGTGGAAGTGGATGAACTGAATGGATAAAGTTCATTTGAGTAGTAGCCTTTATACAAGATTTTATGAGTGATCTTGTCCTAAATAACAAAAGAGCTCTCATCAAAGGTAATAGTGCAGTGATTATCCATGGCCAATTGGTGAACAGAGAGTAAATCGGATGATAGTGTGGGCACATGAAGTAGTTTTGTAAGATGAAAAGGAAATAAAGGAGTTTGAAGAAGACTTGTCCCAATGTAAGCAATGGAATGAGTAGAGCCATCACCAACTGCAACTTGATCTTAGCCATAGTATAGCTGATAAAAAGATAGATGACTTAGATCAGGTGTCATGTGGCTGGTGGCTTCGGAGTCAAGAAACCAGTTATCAGACTGTGGCTGAGTTGAAGATGATGCAACATAAGCCTTGGACAGGGACTGAGTGTGAAAAGAAAAAGGCTGCTGAAAAGTTGTGTATAACCTGTACCAACAGTCTAGAGCAGTGTAATTTCCTTTTCCACAAATTTGACAGATCAGATTTGAAGTATTAAAAGTAGCTTGAGTATTGTAGGTATTACAGTTTGATCTGCCTCTTTGAAACTATGAGCCTCTTTGATAGTGGCTTATTTTTCCTCTAGACCTACATTCATCTCTGTCTCTGAAAGAACCTCTGCTTCTATAATAGCCTCTAGAACCTCCTCGATTAAAGTGATTCCCTCTGTGAGCAGTATAAGCAATTGATCCTGGAAGATCTGAGGTATGTGCATGTTTAAGAGAAGACTCCATATGAATAGACTCTAAACAGAGTAAAGAACATAACTGATCTATGCAAATGAGATTTGATCTTGTGTGTATAGCAGCCTTTGCAGCATTATACTCCTCAGGCAGTCCATTCAAAATCAAGAGAACTAGATCTTCATCATCAACAGGAGATGATGCTAGAGCAAATTAATCAAATAAGATCTTGAATTGATTCAGATATTCTTCCATTGTTGTTTATTTCTTAACAATTCTACTCAATTTGTTCTTTAACTGATATATGTGAGATCTGGAAAGAAAAGTAAACTGTTTGGCAAGAACAGTCCAAACTTCATGACTGGTTTGGCAATGAATAACAGTGGTGAAAATAGATAGAGACAGAGTTGCAGTGATGTAGCTTAATAGATGAGCATCAACAGTAGTCCATAATACATGATTAGGATTTGAAATTTCAAGATTATTTGAATCTAACACAACTGCTAGAGGACATACCTCTGATCCGTCTACATAACCAAGAAGCTTTGTGGCTCTCAAGACGTACTACAACTGATTCTTCCAAACTATGTAATTAGACGAATAAAGCTTTGTAGAAACAAAGGAACTGAGATTGGAAATCAATAATGTGAGATTAGAAGATAATGTAGTAGATGTAGACATCAAGGAAGAAGAAGAAGAAGCTGCAGTTGCAGCTATGGTGTTTGGAGAAGCCATTGATGAGTCTCTGAAGATTTATTGCTCGTAAGAGCCTAAGGCTCTGATACCATAAAGAGAATCAATGTGAATATCTTTGGTATTCAATGAATTGATATTTTACAAAGATATGAATCTATTTATACAAACTCAATCAATCTTGAACCTAACCATAACTACCTAACCTGAATCTAACTACTTAACCAAACTATAGTTAACCTCTAACAATTAACCTCTAACAAACTAACAACTCATTTACAACTGTAGATTACACAAGTATGACATTGGCTGCAGCTGCAACTGTTGGAGCTTGAGCTTTAGCTGAAGACTCTGATAGCTACTGTGGCTATTGCTATGGCTGGGACTTATCAAAAATAACTAATATATACCTAATTTGTTGTTATTTTGGAAATCAAGTGATTTTTAATAAAATCCAATTAGATTCAGTCAGGTTCAACATATTTTTAACATTTTTTTTTTCATTTTTTTCTTAAATAAAAAAAGCATAATGTATCTTCTAAATTTGTTCAAGGTTAATGTAATTTGCAATATGAATTATCTATTATTATTTTATTGAAATAAAATACTTCAATATTACATGGGTGAGATTAGTTAAACCTAATGATCCTAAAAATTCTTTTTTTTTTAAAAAAAAAGGTAATGTTAAGGGAACCAAATTTTTTACTAAACAAATGACCTACTATCTCATATGGGTGTAGGGTCTACAATTTTGTGGACACCACACTCATGTGAGACATTTGGTCATTTGTTTGGTAGAAAATTTAAGACTTATAACATTTTCCAAAAAAAAAAACTTTTTCAAATATTAAGTATGTATATCTTTTAAAATATTTTAGCCTTTAAAATAAAATATTCCAATTAATTATTTTTTTATTATTGGGTCATTGTTACTTGTAAAGGTATGTATACCTATGAAATATCTAATATCGTTGTTAAGTTATTGTTATTTAAAAATTGAGAGTGCCTTTGTTTACTTTCTTTATTAAGAATAGTTAATAAGCAATATCTAAAAAAGGAAAAAAAATGTAAAATGATGATCTTACATCAAAATATGTATTAAGTTTTTACCTATTAGACCACATGATCATCATTCAAAATAACATTTTTATTAATTTAAATATAAATATTTTATATTTATAAGATATATTAAATATCCAAATGTATGGATATATTTTTCTAAATAATTTTAAAAAAATTGATTAAATTTTTACGATTCATTATTCAATTCGATTCAATTCACAATTTGACAATTATAAAGGTAAGTAGAATGTTAGAGTATAAGATAGGTATTGAGGCAAAATACCGTATCGATCTCTCAATTAGCTTAGGTTGTATTTGATTTATGGATTTAGAGAGAGATTTAAAAAAAGAAAAGAAAAATGTGTATGAAATATTAGTAAAATATAAATTTATTTTATTCACATTCACCTATAATTTTTCTCTTTTTTTAAAAAAATTTCTCACTAAGTTTATGAACCAAACAAAATCTTAAGAAATGTCTTTTGTTCCTATCTTGATCTTTAGGAAGAATAACAGTTATGTGACATAGGAGATTAAGGGTGATATTTTATCAGAAAGAATACAAATTCCATTTTCATTCATATCTTATTTAGACAGTTCATTTGCTAGTAAAAACACTCATACTATCTATTTATTCAAACACTAAGAAGTAATAGTTTTAGTACAAAAGTCAAAAAATTATTTAAAAAATCAAAAAATTTATAGCCTATACTAAAAAATCAAAAATTTCATTTTCTCTCTACTTTTTGCACATTTTTTTGTAAAAAATTAAAAAGTCATTTCAAATATATAAGTTTTTTTTACCTCATATTTTAGCCAAAAAATTAAAAAATTACTAAAATAACATGTTCCCAAACGAGGCCTAAGACTGTGTATAGTTCATAAATTTGGAAAGAGATTTTGGGAAAAAAAAAATTATGTAAAATATAATTATAATTTATTTACATTTCACCTGTTTCTTTTTTTTCTTTTCTTTTCTTTCCAAATCTCTCACTAAATTCATGAACCAAACCCTAGAAAGACTTTTGACGTGGGTAATCAGGGCCAGCCCTCACTTATTTGAGGCCCAAGCCGAATGCGAACTCCTAAGAGGGGCTTTTTACGTATTTATCAACCAAAAAAATAGAGTAAAACGGTAAATAACCAAAAAATAAAATTTATTTGTTGGTATTCACACATATTCACTAAAATTTTTGTTTGCATAAATTTTAACTTTAATCAGCAAAAAATAATTTACTAAATACAGTTTGAAACTAGGAATGGCAATGGGGGCAATGGGGTGGATATTAATTCCTCATCCCCATTCCCCTATAATAAATTTTCCTCATTCCCCATTCCCCATGGGTACCACCCTCCCCATTTTTTAATGGGTATGGATTTTCCCCAACCCACTTTAATCCCAATTTTTATTTTTTTTTTTAATGTTAACAACCCCTTTTTTTTTTTTTTTGTAAGATTCACAACAAAAACTAAATATACCTTCAATCTTTTTTCTTTCTTTTTTAATATATTTAATGTTAACAACTTATTTTTTATTTTATTTTTTATTTTTTTAAGGTTCACAACAAAAGCTAAATATACATTCAATCTTATTTTATTTTATTTGGTTCAACAACAAAATCAAATACACATTAATTAATTAATTAAAAAGTTTGTTTTATAATAATCAAATATATAATTTTGAGATATCTTAGCAAATTTGAACCATTCATTTTAATTTATCCAAAATCTAAATATACCTTTAATAAATCTGAACCACTCATTTTAAGATATCTATGCACTACCACACCCAATCCATCCTCCATCTTCTTCCTTTAGTCCCCCACGAATTTTGTTGTTTGTTACTTTTAAAAAACAAAAAATATTTTTTCAATTAAATTTTTACTAATTTCACAACACCATCACCACTATTCTCACTTTCACTGTCACACTACCATCACCATAGCCACTACCATCATCACTGCCGCCATCACCCCACCACTATGTAACAATTTCTACTTTCACCTTCGTTCCATCACCACCACCACCAAATATAAAAAAATATATTTTGAATTTTTTTTATAAAAAATATTTTTCATTAAAAAATATTTTCTATCTAAATAAATGAAGCATAACATTGGGAAACAAGCTGATTTCAGTTAAATCTGTTCATAACTAAGAAAAATTCTTTTAATTTAAAAAAAAATTATTTAGTATGACTTTGTATCCCCTTTATGTTTTTCTAGCAAATAAATCTTTGTACCCATCATTTCTAACCAATCACAACTCATGCTTGTTTTGATTCTCTACAATTTCCTTATTTTCAAATACATTCATATATATATATATATATATATTTGGTTTAATACAAATTGGTGTCAATCCATTAACAATGATAGGACAAAATACTTCTGTTTTACTCTGTTTAAGAGACGCTCGTTTTCTTAATTACAATGCTAGTTTAATGGGAATGATGGAAACTGGTCTTAATAAAGGTCCCGTACATTTTAACTGTTTTCCTGATTTTACATTAAGTTTAAGAGATCCACATATTCTCAAAGCATTAACACTGAACATTCAATTACATGGTGAATGTTTTTACACATTTCAAGTAATTCATAGTTCATTTGAATAGGTCGAGATTTAGTAGGAATTTGTGATTCATAATGCAATTTGAAACAATGTTATCCATTCGAATGTAAGTTCTTTTTGAATACTCAAAGCTTCTAGTTTGCCTTTCGATATACCTCCATTTCGCAACCTCTGCATCTTCCTCCTGTTTCTCATTATCTCTTTTGTTTCTTGTAAGTTTTCTTCTCCTTCACTTCGAATCACATTTCCTTGTTTATTTTTAGTTTTGCATAATCCTTAGGCTGGCTAGGATGGCAAAACATTTTAAAGAACTCCTTTCTGTAGATCAAATTTTCGGCTTTCGACGTCATTATTCCATCCCCAATGACGTCCATCTGTCACTCGTGGCAGATAGTATCATTGATATAGAGAGGACTAATGAGAGTACAATCACATTTCCTCTCCTATCGATTGCTGAGGGCGAAGTCCGTTTTTCTCTTCACCAATTTTTAAGGGTCGTCCTTCGACACTGGGGTTTAATCCCTTTCCAGCCTAACAGAAATTTTTTCTGAATCATAATGGGCATTATAGAGTTGAACCGACGTCTTAGGATTGATCTAGGTATACCGGCAATTCGGCATTGTTATGCCTTAACCAAGTCTACTGGCTAGTTGGGACGCTATTTTCTTAGGGCCAAAGATACCGATCATCACTTAGTGACTATGCTTGCCAGCCCTGGCAAGCATGTTGACGATGTAATGGTCATTGTCCGCGGCAACTGGGAATTAAAGAAAAAAGATTGAATGTATATTTAGTTTTGGTTGTGAATTTAAAAAAAAAAAAAAAAAAACAAATGGGGAAATTAGTGGGTACCCATCCCCAACCCATCCCCTGTGGATATTTAAAGAATATCACCTACCCTACCCAATGGATAAGAAAAAGAGGGAAAAACCCATGTATTTGGGTTGGGTCTCCATGGATACCCACAGGGTAGGTTATCCATTGCCATCTCTATTTGAAACATTACACATCCAGTTTATAACACCAGATTTAACTATGAAAGAAGCATCCTAGTTATTTCAGTACAGGCTCAATTTCGTTTAAAGTTTATGGAAAAAGTTTCGTAGCAAGTTTATGAAAAAAGTTTCGTACCTGAAATCTAAATTTTCAAATTTTCTCTTTCCTCGTAGTGAGTCAAATATAATATCGATAATACTAGATGGTTTGAATTTTTTTGACTCAAATAGCTTGAATGTCTTAAAATGACGTCTTTTTTAATATAAAACGGTGTCATTTTTGACAAATCCAAGTCATTCGAACCACACTATTTCGGGATACAAGCATTTTTCATATAATATAGTATATCAATATTTGCTCTTCCTCACACCCTGTTTTCTGTCTCCCTCTATTCGAAGCCAAAAACCATTGAAACAAAAGCTCTTCTCAACGCCATAAGACGCCAAGCGAGGGTCCACAATCTGCAATTACTCAACTAAACATAATCAACCATCAACCCCATCAAGATGCTAACATTGTCCTTGGCGATGGGAATGGGAATGGCTTCTTTCTTGAGGGAATAGACGTAAGCGATTCGTTCAACAAAAGGAATGAGCAAGTGAATTCCAGGAGTAAGAGTCTTCACGTATATGCCGAATCGTTCGACCACATAGGCCTTCTTCTCAGGGACTATCCGGATGCCCAATTTACAGGAGGTGGAATTTCTCACCTTTTTTAACTCGTAACCACCAAAATCACAAACCAAACCATTAGACATTATTATTGAACAACTGTGTGTGTGTGTGTGTGTGTGTGTGTTTGAGTACTATTTAGACCTACCTCATATTGGGATCGCGAGAGGTGCAGAAATGGCGGAGGGAGGAGGGGAGGGATTGAGAAGGAAGTGGAGAGAGATGATTGAATGGAGATGAAATGGAGAGGTCTCTGCAAGTGATGATGGCCGATAGCGGAGGTGTCTCAATGACATGAGGGAGTTAATGGATCTTGATTTCACGATACTCGTTGCTTTGATTATGCGAATTTTGGATCGCTTGAGACTGGATTGATTTTGGAATTTTCAACTGTGTTTATGTGTGTTTTGGAAAGAGAGAGAGGAAGAGAGAAGGAAAGTAAGAAAGGGAGGGATTCCGTTCTTTTCTTTAATTTTCCTTTTCTTTTTTTTTTCTAATTTTTTTTTTTTAATTGAAATGGGAGTTGAGTTGAGCACATGCACACACCAATAGAAACTCAAAATCGGGCCACTCAAGCCGCAACGTGTTCAAGCTACATAGCAGAGTTGAAAGTTTATATAGATTAAGATAAGAACAAACCAAGGGGTTGTGGCATTGTGGTAAGGTATTGGGGTTTAAGCCCCAAGGTTACAAGTTCAATTTTTTTCTTAGGCCAATCTCTTGGGTAAAGCACTGTTGGTTAGGAGGTTGGACCTCAAGGATGCCGCCTTGGATCTACGGGAGGGTAGGAGGATTTCCCTGTAACAAAAAAAAAAAAAAAAAAAAAAAAAAAAAAAAAAAGATAAGAAGAAACAATTACAAAATTTGCAAAAAAACAAAAATATGGTAATGTTTAGTTTACAATAATCCAATTTACAATAAAATCGAAAATACCCAACAAAATGAAAAAATTATTCCATTAGCCCAACATAAATTAGGGTAATCAATGGAGCACATAAATTGAACTAAAATCTAAAACCAATTACGGAAGAAATAAATCACAACAATTGTTCCTCCATTAAAATTGGCTAAAAAAATAGAGAGGGTAAGGACTCATTGGTGTCTCGCTACTTGCCATGGTATTGGGACGATGAACGAGAGAAAAATAGAGAGAGAGAGAGAGACAGAGAGAAATCTCTGGACATTTAGACCTTCAATACATTGTTTATAGGGCAAACTTCACTTTACCCCCTTGCAGTTTGGGTCAGGTGTGATTTACCCCTCTGGCATTCGGAAATCACCACATAACTCTTCTGTGGTTGATGGACTAAAACGCACAGTTAAGTTTTCTGTTTAAGATAACATAATGTGAAAGTCACGCACTTATATAGAGAGTGAGTCCGTTTTCATGACGAAAATACCTTTTATACCTCTTCAAATTTACAAAAGACGCCATTCTATTTTCAACCTTCTTTTTTTTCATCTCTTTTCTCTCTCTCTCTCTCTCCTTCCCTCAAACCACCACCCATATCCATCATCTCTTACAGGATGAACAAACACATCTCTGATCAATTGAACAAACACATTTTTGATCATGTGTACACACACACACACACACACACACATATATATATATATATACATATACATATATATATTTTCTTGATAATATACATATACATATACATATACATATTTGTATATATATACAAATCCAAACCCATTTTAATTTTTTTTTTTAATTTTTGATTGAAGATAACTGAAATTCCTCCTATATGGCTTGTCGATCTCCAACGAGGTAGAGAACTTCATCTATAACCCCAGCCACTTTTTTGATTGAAGAGAACTGAAATTCCTGCCGTATGGCTTGTCGATCTCCAACGAAGTGGAGAACTTCATCTATAACCCCAGCCACTTCAAAGCCGTCTATTCTTGATTTATTCAAATCAAGATTTATTCAAATCTATTTTTGGGTAAAAAATTAGGCTCTTGATTTGAGATTTTTTTTATGATTTCTTTCAAATTAACATTATTTTGATTAGCCTTTTGATTTCTTTCATGTTTTCGGTGTTGATTCAAAGATGATTATTATTGACCTAAAAAAAATAATAGAAGATTAGAGTCACATGTTGCTAAATATGCAAAAGTTGTTGTGAAGCTTGAAGTTGCCAAAGCGAAAGTAAAGGTGTTGAAAAAGAAACTCAAGTCTGAATCGGAACAGAACAAAGGAGCAAAGTTTGAAATTGAGAGAGAGAGAGAAAAAAAGAAGAAGATGAAGATGAGATTGTATATGTATATATATGTACACATATAAAGTTTGAAATGGAGAGAGAGAAAAGAAGAAGATGAAGATGGAGAGAGAGAGAGAGAGTGAGAGAGAGAACTAGGTTTTTCCTGAAATGGAGAGAGAGAGAGAAGAACAAAATGAAGATGAGGGTATAATTGTCAATTTACAACTTATGTTAACAGAAGTTAGTGTGCGTTTTAGTCCGTCAACCATAGGGGGGTTATGTGGTGTTATTCGAACGTTAGGGGAGTAATCCACAAATGGCCAAAACATAAGGGGTAAAGTGAAGTTTGCCCTTATTTGTAATTTCAAACTATCACCCAGAAATTTGGACACTTTGTTTTTTTTTAAGGATATTGAGGCCCTTTGTTTGATTGGGCTGAATGCTGAATTGGGTTGGGCTGTATTTGAACTATGTACAACTGTAATACAAAACAAACAAAAAAAATTGGGCCTTATTTGAAAGAAAAAAATAATGGGGGCCCGAGACTTACAAATTGAACAATTTATCTTGTGCTAGCCTCATGTGGCTTCTTTTGAGGATTAGATTTGTTCATCGAGTGTCTCATTGTTCCAAAAAAAAAAAAAAAATCTAGTGTCTCATATGTAAATCATTTATGAAAAAATAAAAATATAATCAATTCGATAATTATAATTACATAAAAAATATTAAAAAAAATTCATACTAATTCGTTTTTGTCCATTTTATGATAAATGGGATGGTGACAACTATCATTTTTTTTTGCCCTTTCTAATTAGTTTGTACACATGGGCCTAGAAATGAATGAAAATAATCATCAAAATAGATATAGGGATTCTATTTGAACTCAAAATATGTTTTAGTACGCCCAATTTAAATTTATAAATTTTAATTTATTATATCATAATATGAATTTACTAATAAGGACAACATATATTAAACTTTAAAATAAATTTTATTTGTCTTATAGTACACCCTAATCAATTATTCCTATTCAAATCTCTGCATCTTCTTTCCCAAGAGATCAAAATTATTATGTCTTCTTCTTCTTCTTTTTCTTCTTTCTCACTCCAAAACTCCAATCCACCCTATCAAAACTCACCATTGTGCCTGTTTGTTAAAACTTATAAGCTGCTTATTTTAGTTTTTGGCTTAATTTAAGCTAGAATGTTCTGTTTGGTAAAAAAAAAAAAAAGCACCAGATTATAGCTTAGAAAAAGCTATTTTGAGCTGAATTTTAGAAGCTGCTCTGGAGATGTTTATAAATTACAGATTAAGCGCGCAGCTGTTTGGAGGGGCATGAAATGACTTAAATGCCCCTTCAAAACTTCAACAATTACAATTATGCCACTATATAAGCCCTCTTTCGTTGCCTTAGCCCACGGAAGACGATCATCCGCATCTCTCTTTTCTCTCTCTCTCCATCGCTCTCTCTCTCTCTCTTGCTCTGTCTCTCTCTGCGCTACATCCATGGCGCCAGTCGATCTCAATGGCGATGGAAGCCTACATCCATCGACAAACCCTACGGCCTCTGGGCCATGGAAGCCCCTCTCTGCGACGCAAGATGGCGATCCTCCTACGGCCTCTCCCACCCGGTCTTCACCACCGTCGTCGACAAACTCAATCCCTAGCGCGATCAATCTCAAACCCTACATCCGTCGGTGACGATCTGAACCCTAGCGCGATCGATCTCTTCTCTCTCTCTCTCTCTACTCTTGTCGTCGCTGGCGTTAGGGTTTTTTGGATCTAAGGTTTTCTGGATCATTTTTTTTTTTGAGGTTTTCTGTGTTTTTTTTTATATAAAAAAAAATAATTAATGAATAAAAAATAATAATTGATGTTAATTAAGCCATTAATTGACAACTAATTAATTTATAATGAAAAAATAAAATAATTTTATACTAATTGATACTATTAATAATTTTAGTATTAATTTATGGTAATTAAGCCATTAATTGACACCTAATTCATTTATAATGAAAAAATGAAAAAATATACTAATTGATACTATTAATAATTTTAGTATTAATTTATGGTAATTAAGCCATTAATTGATACCTAATTCATTTATAATGAAAAAATGAAAAAATTATACTAATTGATACTATTATTAATTTTAGTATTAATTTATGGCAATTAATTTATAATGAAAAAATGAAAAAAAAAATATACTAATTGATACTATTAATAATTTTAGTATTAATTTATGGTAATTAAGCCATTAATTGACACCTAATTCATTTATAATGAAAAAATGAAAAAATTATACTAATTGATACTATTATTAATTTTAGTATTAATTTATGGCAATTAATTTATAATGAAAAAATGAAAAAAAAAATATACTAATTGATACTATTAATAATTTTAGTATTACAGAGCCATCTATTCTTGATTTATTCAAATCATGATTTATTCAAATCTATTTTTGGGTAAAATATTAGGCTTTTGATTTGGGGTTTTTTTTCATGATTTCTTTCAAATTAACATTATTTTGATTAGCCTTTTGATTTCTTTCATGTTTTCGATGTTGATTCAGAGATGATTATTATTAACCAAAAAAAAATAATAGAAGATTAGAGTCACAAGTTGCTAATTATGCAAAAGTCGTTGTGAAGCTTGAAGTTGCCAAAGCGAAAGTAAAGGTGTTGAAAAAGAAACTCAAGTTTGAATCAGAACAGAACAAGGAGAAAAGTATGAAGATGAGATTCTATATATATATATATATATATGTACACATATAAAGTTTGAAATGGAGAGAGAGAGAGAAAAGAAGAAGATGAAGATGGAGAGAGAGAGAAAGAGAGAGAACTAGGTTTTTCTTGAAATGGAGAGAGAGAGAGAAGAACAAAATGAAGATGAGGGTATAATTGTCAATTTACAACTTCTATTAACAGAAGTTAGTGTGTGTTTTAGTCCATCAACCATAGGGCGGTTGTGTGGTGTTATTCGAACGTCAGGGAAATAATCCACAAATGACCAAAACATAAGGGATAAAGTGAAGTTTGCCCTTGTTTGTAATTTCAAACTATCACCTACAAATTTGGACCCTTCGTTTTTTTTTTAAGGATGTTGAGGCCCTTTGTTTGATTGGGCTGAATGCTGAATTGGGTTAGGCTGTATTTGAACTATGTACAACTGTAATACAAAACAAACAAAAAAAATTGGGCTTTATTTGAAAGAAAAAAGTAATGGGGGCCCGAGACTTACAAATTGAACAATTTATCTTGTGCTAGCCTCATGTGGCTTCTTTTGGGGATTAGATTTGTTCATCTAGTGTCTCATAGGTAAATCATTTATGAAAAAATAAAAATATAATCAATTCGACAATTATAATTACATAAAAAATATAAAAAAAAAATTCATACTAATTCGTTTTTGTCTATTTTATGATAAATGAGATGGTGACAACTATCATTTTTTTTTTTTTTGCCTTTCTAATTAGTTTGTACACATGGGCCTAGAAATGAATGAAAATAATCATCAAAATAGATATAGGGATTCTATTTGAACTCAAAATATGTTTTAGTACGCTCAATTTAAATTTATAAATTTTAATTTATTATATCCTAATATGAATTTACTAATAAGGACAACACATATCAAACCCTAAAATAAATTTTTTTTTTTCTCATGGTACACCCTAATCAATTATTCCTATTCAATTCTCTGCATCTTCTTTCCCAAGAGATCAAAATTATTATGTCTTATTCTTCTTCTTTTTCTTATTTCTCACTCCAAAACTCTAATCCACCCTATCAAAACTCACTATTGTCATTAATATCATTGTTTTTTTTATTATTTTGAGACCCTAAAGCCTAGAAGAAAGTTTAAACAATCAAACAATGAATGAAAGTGATAATCAAAATAATTTTTTGAAACAACCCATCAAAGGAGAAGTAAGCATTCATATAAAAATCAAAATATAATTATTAATTTCTATATTTTTTCACATGTACTATTACAATGTTAAATCTTCAATTTTCACAATCATATAAATAGGATTATAACTTTTAATAAATAAATAAAAAAATTGAGATAATCTTTAAACTCAATGGCTATGTTAGAATCCTTCACCAAAACAAAACAAAACAAAAAAAAAAACAACAACAACGACATATGTCATGCATTGCATCGTAAGTAGTGCATATGTCATGCATTCATTGTAGATAGTGCATATGACTTTCTTTCCGTTGAACCTTGCGTTTGTTCTAAAAAAAAACAAAAAAAACCTTTTATTTTCTATTATCTTCTTCTTTGCGTATTCCTTAATTATTTTATTCCATGCCCCTGTTTCTATTCACCAAAGCTTTGCAATATTGTTCAGTCCAAATATTAGCATATTAAGATATTTTATGAATTGACAATTATGATTAGATTATCATGAATGAACTGTAAAGTTATAGGAAAACATAAAGGGGTTTCACAATTTTTGTATTTATAATACTTATGTGCTTTTAAGTTTGATTTTTTTTTCTGTATTTGAGAATTATTTTTTGTATTGAAAAGTTTTTTAAATAATTTAGCTTTTTTAGTTTGTTTATTATTTATTATTTGGGTTTACCTTGAGGGTAATTTGGAAAAAATAATAAGACATAATGAGAGTAAAATAAAATTTTAAATAATTAAATAAGGTATATTTAGAAATTAAGAGTGCTTAATGATTTTTTTGGTGTAAATAGAATCCCCATACATGGAGACTACAGGATATCAATTTAGATGGTCTAATTATAAAATTGTAGAGAAGCTCATTCCTTAATGAATTATTTCACACCTCTTCTCTCCCGTTGGAGAAAAGGATTGGACACTCTAGCTTTGATCAATGTGCTTGCCATCAGGTTGACTTGATGAGTTAAATTATTCAACTTCTAGAACTCCGTATATGTAAATTTAAAGTTCAAATAATCTAAGTGAGCATAATTATAAAGTATAAGAATTAGATTGTTTAATTTGAAACAATAAATATTAAATTAGATCATACTATAGAAATTAAAAATGAAATTAACCCTTTATATAATTTTACTTCCATCCATCCGAACTTCACTAAAAATTCATTAAGCTGTACAATTTTGAGTATTTATAAAAACAAATTAGCATTTTAACTCTCAAAATATATATAAATTTTACTTTAGCCCCTAAAAAATCTAATAATTTTTATCATAACCCTTGTACAATTTCTAGATCCATGTGCACGAATTTAATGACTGACATGTATAAGCTATTAATTTCATATCCACATGAATAAACATGGCAAATCTTTACATAAATCGCCCAATCTACTTTTAGTCACCTTTGTAAATACATGTTGATCTAGCTCCATATAAGATAGCTAATCACATAAACCATTGTACAACATAGGATAGCCATGGCTTATTACCCATCTCTTCTCCAATCTTGTCTGCTAGCCCTAGCAGTCCTAGAATCCATTGTTTCTGTCCAATTTGAAGTCGACAACGTAGCCGGAACAACCCCAGGCGGAGCACACGAAAGAGATCGGGGTCAAGTTTGCAAAGCAGACAATGGAAACCACCACAAACTTCATATGGAAGATGTTTGAGGAAAACACTGCTGCAGAGAGGAAGGACTAACAAGATGTTCTGATGACGATCGAGAACTACTAAGGCGCTGAAGCCATGGGATATGGCAACACTATCAATGTCAGTACTATGTACTTGTTGGGATACTAGGGAAATTTGAAGTGGGAGTTCACTTCTTTGATTTATCATGAGATGACTCACATTTGGCAGTGGTCCGGGAATGGCCAGGCTCCCGGTGGACTCACCGATGGTATCGTTAGTCTAGCAAAATAATAAACCAGATATGATAAACAAAATTAAATTACAGTTAAACCTAATATAACGTGTAAGAGTTTGGGAGTCGCGTTATTACAAAAACTTATTGAAACATATAAAGTCTCAATTAATATATGTAACTGCTATGTGGTGATTTTGTAATCACACACTACATAAACAATACTTTGATTTTAATTAAAATTCCCCAAATAGGTATTGCGGATTATACGATATTGAAGGCCAACTAATATCCTCCAGCTTTCGCAAAGCCGGGAACCGGTAAGAGGTGGGGTCAAGGTTATGATTTTACAGTGCGGTTTCTAGAGTACTGTCAGGGCCGGCCCTAGCTAAGGCCACTAAAGCCTGTTCCTAGGGCTCCAAATTTTAGCCCAAAATAAGACTCCAAATTTTTAGTTTTATATTAGATTAAAAGTTCAAAATCCAATCTTTTTTTTATTGTTTGAGACCCAGTGTAATAAGCCTTCAAAAAAATCTGTTGGGCCAAATTAATATATATATAATCATTGTTAGGCTCAATTAAAAATATATATAATTAATCCAAACAAATATATATGATATAATGAGTCCAAATAGAGTCTAGTGTCAAGAATTTAATAGAATAAATAACTTTATCTTAATTTTTTTTGCCATCTCTCTTTATCATATTTTAATTGAATAATTTTACCCTAATTTCTTTTCCCTAATCTTGTTTGTCCTAATTTTCTTGTCCTCTCTCTTTATCATAATTTAATTGAATAATTTTGCCTTAGTTTTTTCTCCCATTTTTTTTTTCAATAATTTGTGTTTTGTTATCAAATAATTAGTGGATTGTGATTTGTGTGGATTGCGATTATGTTATCAGATATCATATTATAATAACATAATCATTTCGTTATCTATTAGTAAATTGTTTGTATTGATTATTGTTAAACTATAAAACAACAAGACCCTATTTTATCTTTTTTGAGTCTTTGTAATGAATTTTTTATATCTTAATATATGAAAATAAATTTGAATAATTATATGTATAAGGAAACTTTTTGTAGCTACTAAATAATAAAAAATATTATTGACAACTTTTTATTTTATCCATAATTTTTTTTATAAAATAATATATGTAGGAGAGTCTCACTTTCAAAACCCGCCTAAGGCCCCATAAATCTTAGGGCCAGCCATGGCTGATATGCTCACAAAAGTGGTTTCTAGGATCAAGTTCCAACACTTTTTGGACTTGGTCAACATCTCTCGGAACTGAGCATCTTTGGGTGTGTGGCAGTGTTGATCGATTACTATATTGGATAGAGAATCCTCGCCAAGGTGGCTATTTGTTGAAGATTGGCTCTGATTTTCTTTGTCAACAATGGCTGCTGATTGAAGGCAAATGAAGAAACTGAAGATTCAATCGAGCTACTTTATGGTAGGGTGGCTAATTTTTAGATCCTGTTGGTGGCTGCCACAAATGTTGTCGGTAGCTTGTTAAAGACTTTCACTTTTCCATTGCATCTATAAATGGTCAGTGAATGGGAGGGGTTCGGTGTGGCAATCAGAAGAGAGTGTAAGCAACTGAGTGAATGTGAGTATGAGTAAAGTGAAAGTATTGTCTCCTCCTCCTCCGCCTCCTCCTCCTCCATTGTTAAAATCTTTGTATTTATCTCCACATAGTAAAATCCGTTACCCGTGGACGTAGGCGATTTACCAAACTACGTAAATCTTTGTGTGTTCTTGTTTGTGTGTGTTTGTTTTCTGCCTCCTAAGCACAACACATATTATACAATGTATTGGGTAATTAAGGAACTCCCGAAGGTCCAATATATATTTGAAATCTATACTTAAAATTTGATTAATTAGTCTAAGCTAATCTATATATATATATATATATATAATAAAAACATGGCAAGGAGCCGCTAAGTAGCATATCATCAAGTGCTTTTTTGCAATGACAAATAAATCTTTTTTCGAAAATAAAAAATGGCACTTGATTAGTGCCACATCATGTAATGTATCAAAACAAAAAATTATCACTCTAAACCAATATCCAAATTATTTTATTGTCACAAATTTCAAATAAGCCTATCCAAATCATGGAATCGATCCAATGAAGAAGGAATATGAATATGACCTTATCTTTAACGTTGAAAAAAGAATTTGAACAGCATAGGATTTAGTTTAATAAGATAACAGACAATTAAAAGATTTATCACTTAAGAAATCATATTGTCAAATCTTACGAAAGTCAATCCCATAAGATTTAGTTTAATAAGAGAAGAGATAATTAAAAGATTTATCACTTAAGAAGTTATATAGTCAAATCTTACAAAAGTCAAATGTTTTAAATTTTAAGCTCGTTGAAAATTTTATCAATTGTTAATTTCAAGACTTTAATAAGTGTTAGCTTATTCGGACACCCGAATATATATATAAACAAAAATGTTAGAGGTTCCAAAAATTCTATCAAAAGTTTTACCAAATGTGGGTGTGAGACCACATGGGACCCACATTGTGTGGATCCCACACCCATGTGAGACATTTAGTAAAACTTTAAGTAAAATATTTGAGGTGTCTAGCATTATTCATATATAAATAAGTGAATTGCGACCCATTCTCTGGAGTCTCAACCATGGCGTGTCCTCTTGACTTTTTCTCGTTGAATGGTCGCATTGCAAATCATTTCAAGAGGCCCGGTTCGCCACGGTTAACCTTGGCCCATCAAGTCCCAATATATATATATATATATATATTACAATAAAAAAAAATAAAGCCTATAGTCCAAGACCAAGTCAAGGTTTGTAACTTGGAACTTTCCTCTATGAATGTATCTCAGTCAACATAAAAATATACCGTTGCACCAGTTTTTCAGGGTTTTGGCCATTTTTTTTCAATTTTTCACCAATAATATTGAATGAGCATTGTTATATATTATGAAGATACTTAGTAATTATTTAATTTTATTACTTTTTAAATAATGGAGTCAATCATGAATATCATGTAAACAATAATACAAAATGACGATATATAATTCAAGTGAGTTGAGTGCACAAAATTCTTAATAGGGATTTTTATTAATAAATTTCATTTAGAAGTGTTCTAACCCAAGAAGTTCATAAAGGAATTTTTTAACCCACTTAGTCCCATGTATTTATACTTTTATTCTATAAAGTCTTTTTTTTAATTTACACTATTTTCTTAGACTCTTATATACTTATATTTAATATTGATATATAATGTTACGAGGAGGAGAGATGAGGGAAATGACTAATGTATAGGAAATTTCATACACAAATAAATAATATTGATGTTATTCTTTTATATTATTATATATTGTGAATATATTTTTTATTGAAAAAACATTAAAAATAATGTGAACATTTTCTCTCATCTGATGTAAACGTTCACAACACTTTTTCGAAAAATTCTCTCTCATCTAATGTAGTGATGTGAATGTTCACAATATGTGAATCTTCTTATTTTTAATTGACAACACATTAAAAATAACGTTCATTATATTTTTAATTGACAACACATTCTTATTCACAACATGTACTGATGTGAACGTTCACAACATATGAACATTTTCTCTCATCTAATGTAGTGATGTGAACGTTCACATTCGTATGTTTTAGTATGAATATTCATATCATGTAATTGATAATACAATGACAAAAATTCATTTCAAATTAATGTGAATATTCATTTCAATTACATGATGTAAATATTCACATCATGTAATTGACAATACAATGAAAAAAATTTATTTCAAATTAATATGAATGTAATGACAGTTAACATCCTGATGCATGAAAACTACCAAAACATAATGATAATCAACATTAAATATAAATATTAATAGGGGTAGGAGAAATTAAGGATGTTTTGGTCTTTTTATCTCAAATAGAATCTAATGGAATAGTCAAAAAGAACATGAGTTGAATGCAATAAAATTTTTAAAAAGAGAATTTATCCAAAAAATTCCCTTTTTAATATCTATCAAGTGACTTATTTAAAATACTAGATTGAAAAGTTTTTCTGCCTACCTATGAAGAGGGTGGTCAACAAAATCGCAATCGACAATGACGTGTGATTGAAATTAAATTAAAGTATTAAACATGTATAGAGAGAATTAATTTGGATCACATACATAATGATTTTTTTATAAATAAAATTTTGATATGTAATATTTGTCATGAGGCGCAAATACTTGAAAAGTATTGGGCATACCTAATCTCTCCCAATCTCCACTCTTTCTAGGTAAAAGCAATTTATTTATTTTTTAGTCATTTTCCCCTCACTTATCTCTTCCTTTTCTCTCCATCCGTTAGTGCAGATCCTAGACCACCAATCTCTATATAAAGGATCTTACAAACAACAATCTTATAACACAAAGCCAACAAAACTAAAAAAGCCAATTCAGAGTCATGGCTCACATGATGTTCTTCATTTCTTTCCTAGTTTCTCTAGCAACCTTGCAAGCAACCCATGCAGTCGAATACAGTGCCACCAACAACGTCCCAAACACCCCCGGAGGAATCCGATTCACCAACGAAATTGGGCTCGAATACAGCAAACAAACACTAGCCACCGCCACAGAGTTTTGCTGGAGGACCTTCCAGCAGAACTCCGAGGCAGACAGAAGGACCACCCCACGACTCGATTTATCAATCGAGGACATAGATGGAGTCGCCTTCAGCAGCAACGACCACATTCGCGTCAGCGCGAAGTACATAGAAGGGTACTCCGGTGACGTTAAAAGAGAAATCACCGGAGTACTGTACCACGAGGTGGTCCACTCGTGGCAGTGGAACGGGAATGGGCAGGGCCCCTCTGGATTGATAGAAGGAATTGCGGACTTTGTGAGGATGAGGGCCGGGTACACCCCGAGTTACTGGGTGCAGCCGGGGCAGGGTGACCGGTGGGACCAGGGTTACGATGTAACGATGTGGTTTCTCGATTACTGTAATGGTCTGAAAAACGGATTCGTGGCCGAAATTAACAAGAAGTTGAGAGATGGTTACAGCGACAACTTCTTTGTGGAGATTTTGGGGAAGTCAGTTGACCAGTTGTGGAGTGAATACAAGGCCAAGTATAACAATTAGAGCATTTATTGCCATATGTATGAATAAAAATTGACAGTACATTGTATTACGAAAGAGTGAGTAAATTGTCTGAATAAAAGAAAATTGAAAGATTAGTTTTTGTAAATTTTACAAGTTGTTTCTTTTTGCATGATTTTGTCAAATGGGCTTCATTCAATGTCATAATCTTCTTGAATAGATTCAAGCGATGAGAGACATATGTATGAATAAAAATTGACGGGTAATGTTAGGGACACCAAATTTTCTACCCAACAAATGACCAAATGTCTCACATGGGTGTGGGGTCCGCAATTTTGTGGGCCCCACACCTATGTGAGACATTTGGTCATTTATTTGGTAGAAAATTTGGAACCTCTAGCATTTTTCAAAATTGACAATACATTGTATTACGAAAGAGTGAATAAATTGTCTGAATAAAAGAAAATTAAAAGATTAGTTTTTGTAAATTTTACAGTTTGTTTTCTTTTTGCATGATTTTGTCAAATGGACTTCATTCAATGTCATAATCTTCTTGAATAGATTCAAGCGATGAGAGAATTATGAATGCTGACCCACTAAAAAAATTAATTCAGTCCATTAAAATATGATAATGTATTGAAATATACAATATTTTTGTGACTTGACCAGCTACGAGGAAAAGCAAATACAACTGATACACCAATCAGTAAGATTGAAGATTGATGAGGTAGTAATTAATGCCAAAATAGCCAATTGAAAAGTAGTAATCATGGTTTTAATCCTCCAAGAGCTGCCAACAAATGAATATACCATTTGATCTCTCTATCAGCCAAAAAAAATATTAATAAAACTCTATCATGAGAATTTTCTCACAAATATTCACTCTTTGTAACTGAACTTGCGGGTAGGGTTGGACATAAGGTCATCCGAACGTTAACTCGAACCGATCCACATATAACTTGGCAGTTTTGCAAACACAATGTGGATAGATGCAGTTTGGAATATGGCATGATTGTGGGTTGCGGGTTTCACCCGCACCCGCAACAACCTGCCCACAAGTAGACCAAAAAAAAAAAAAAAAAAAAAAAAAATTGCACCGTTGTTATTTTATTATTACATATTGGATGAATGTAAAAGTTAATGAAGAATTACTTCTAGGTAAGCTTAGGATTTTAAATAATTTTACTTTAATTATATTGTTGGGTAGTAGATAGTGAATGAGATTGATGATCTAGTTTAGGATTTTGAAATATGTATTTGTGTTAGTTTATGATTTAATTTAAAGGATTAGAATTTTGAATGATTTGTTTGTGTTAGAAATTGATTTTGTTGTGTTTTTAATTTTATAAGTTTTAATTCATGAATTATTAATGTTTGAGCATTTTAGAAAATGGGGAGAAAAGAACACAAAATAAATATTTACAAAATGAAGAGAAAAAAAAAAAGCTCCAAAATGAATTTTTAAAGAAAAAAAATCCAATATGCAAACCGTCCACAACCGCCTATCCGCAAACCCTATCTGCACAAACCGCAACCCGCACTACGAGCGGTTGTGGGTTAAATTTTTTCTAAACTGCATACATGTGGGTGGGTCCAAACCAATCCGCAAACCATTCAAAATCGAACCGCGATCACCCCCACTCATAGGCAACCTGTGCGATACACGAAAATTTATTTTTTAAATGGAAAATTGATTTTGTGTCTTAATATTTTTGGTTTAAAAAATTTTAATAATTGAAAGTCAAATACAAATAGATTTTCTAAGGGCAAATTACAAACACTCCCTTGAGGTTTGCTAAAAATATAGATTCCCCCCTGAGATTTGAGAAATTACAAATTACCCCCTAAGGGTCAAATTTTCATAACAAATTAAGAAAAATTAGGAGAGAATCTGTATGAAAATAAAAATCTTAAGGGGTAATTTGTTATGAAAATATAAATCTCAGGGGGCGGGATGTAATTTCTCAAATCTCAGGAGGGAATCTGTATTTTCACCAAACCTTAAGAGAGTGTTTGTAACTTGCCCATTTTCTAATGGTTAATGAAAATTTTTGTCACTATGTGTGTGATCTTATGCAAAAAGTTCGTAAAAATAATTTATTTCAAAGTTTTTTAAAAAAAAAGAATATTCTTAATTTGAAATCAAATCCTCATTTGTGTTAATCAAATTTATCAAAAATCATAAATTCTACTCGTATCCAAAAAAAAAAAATTTGAATAAATAAACAACAAAAAAATTCTATAATATACATGTGACTTAATTATAACTCATTGTGTATTTTTATTATTATTAATCGAATAAATAAACAACAAAAAATTCTATAATATACATGTGACTTAATTATAACTCATTGTGTATTTTTATTATTATTAATCGAAAAGCTCTTTGCTAATTTCTTATATTTTTTGTTATATCTAAAGTGGTGCATCGAGTCTTTAATTATATTTAAAGTAGTGTTTGATTATGATTTATTATAATATTTTTATATGACAATATCTAACTATTTTATTACACGAAAAAAGTGCTTAAAGCGGGTTGATTCAAAGATAGGATTTATATTTATATAATAAGATCATAAGAGCTATTCACATTAATGCATAAAAAATTACAAATTCAAATAATAAACAGTGTCCTCAAAGGAAATCAGGCACAAAATTTCTATAAACTTAATAGTTTCAGTTCTCAAAAGAGTTCTGATTAATTATGTGATACATCATAATAACCGTAAATATTTTATTCCTGTCAAATTATTTTTGCATAACTTTTTTGGCAGAGCTCATGAAGGTGCATTATTAGTAATACTATAAATTCAAAAAAAATTATTTAAAAATTATTCAAGAAACATCAATAGGTACTTTAAATATACACAATCATTTTTTATGAATCATTATTCTTCAAAATAATACTCCATACTATTTATCATTTGGCATTTGTCAATTTATCTTCTAAAACTTAACAAAAAAATATTGAGTACCATTATTTTAATTAATCAATATCAAATTGGACGCTACACGTTTATGTACATTACTTCTAGAAATATGATGTCTAACATAAAATCACAATGGAGTTAATTTTAATTAATGTAATGATATTTTATATTATGATATGTATTACAAAAGAATAATATTAATTTTAATTAAAAATAATTTTTAAATTTAAGTTATTTATTTTAATAATCTAAGCCATATCGTTCTATAAAAGTGTTCCTTGAATATTTATAAATAATAAATTTAGTTAAATTATTTGTTAATTTTGAGAACTTTAGTTTTATAGTGCTATAAAAGCGTAATTATCATATAATGATTTTGTATGATATATACTAAATTATACGATATAAAACAAACTCTCATTTTGATATTTAAAATAAGGGAATTTTTTTTTAGAGTCACTAGTATTAAGATTTTATAGCATAAAAGACATCTAATATTTTCATAATGTCTAAGGTCCCTCAAATCAATCCAGAGAAAATTCTATCCAAAGAATTTTCTAATTCCAGAGAAATTCTCTCCAAACTAGAGAAAATTGAAATTTTGAAAATTACCAGAAACATAAGGAAAACAGAGATTGGAAAATGCTTTTATCAAATATTCTCAAGTAAACAATCAAGGTCATTGTAAAACGCACAGTACATGAATGATTCAAGTTTCGGACTTGGATTTTTGATTTACCATTCAGATTACCAGAAAAAAGAAGAAATCAGAGATCGAACAAAGCTCAGATCAGATCAAAGCTCTGACGCCATTAATGTAGCAAAAAGAGAAGAGAGAGCACAAATCTAGAGAGAGAGAGAAGAAATCAGAGATCGAACAATGGTTTAATCAAATCTAGAAATACAAGTGAAAACCTGGATTGCTCGTGACAGAGCTAGGGGGACCATAGACGACCTTGAAAGAACTTTTGAGAACAGAAGGGGAAGGAAGAAAGTGATCGAGACAGAACCTTACTGTAGATAGAAGCAACATAGGTGGTTGACGGCGGCGGAGAAATCACCGTTGGGTATCAACGCAGACGCCATTGATGTAGGAGAGAAAGAGAAGAGAGAGAAAGAGAGACCAAAGCTCAGATCTCTCGGAGATAGTTTTTGAAGCCCTTTGGTTTCTTCTCAAATTTCTCTGTGATATATGGGTATGGGGTTAAAGAACCTTAGACATCATAAAATAATATTGTGAATCTCTTCTATTATTAAAAATAGAAAAATAACCTTAGACTAATTTTCTAGAAAATAATAGTTAAATTAGAAAGAGAATTAGTAATATAAAATTAAAAGTGATTCTAAATATTTATTTTTATTTTTATTTGGATAATAAATATATAGAAATAGAACTACACAAAATTTATTTAAAAGATTAAATATAAATATGTTATGATTGGATTGAGAAAAAAATACATAAATTAACTAAGTAGAATATTGATTTTTTTTCTTTAATATTCTTTTTGAATTAGTCATACGTATTGTATATAAGTATATAAAATTTAAATTAAATATAAATGTTTTATAATAAAGAATTTCATGTTAAATACAAAACTCAATATAAATTAATCCTAAGACATTAATAAGATAGACAAAAAAATAAAAAAAAATATCTTTAATATCTAATATGTAAACGAAAAATGCATTCAGATATGATTTTTTTTTTTAAAAATAAGTCTTTAAAATATATGACCTATATATATATATACATGATAGGACATGATATGATATTAGTTTTTTTGTCACTTTATTTGTACATTGTTTACTCGGATAATGACAGGAATTAAATGTTTATTATATGGGTTGAAAAAGAAGAAATACAATGGACAAATAAAAAACGGGAGTTTTTTTGGATAAATTTTTTTTTTAAGAGTTTTATTTTATCCAATTCATATTCTTTTTGACTATTTTATTAGGTCCTATTTGAGGTAAGAAGACTAAAATATCATTTTCATCTACTTATGTTCCATTTAGTCCACATTATTTTCTTATGTTTCAATGAGTCCTATGGGTGACATAATTACCAAAATACCCCTAATGTGAATGTTCACATCGTCAATGTGAGTGTTCATACCGTCAATGTGAATGTTCACACCGTCAATGTGAATGTCCATATTTGAGGTAAGAAGACCAAAATACCCTTTTCATCTACTTATGTTCCATTTAGTCCACATTATTTTCTTATGTTTCAATAAGTCCTATGGGTGACATAATTACCAAAATACCCCTAATGTGAATGTTCACATCCTATGGGTGACATAATTACCAAAATACCTCTAATGTGAATGTTCACATTGTCAATGTGTATGTTCACACTGTCAATGTAAATGTTCACACCGTCAATGTGAATGTTCATATCATCAATGTGTAAGGGCTCGGCCCAGTCCGGGACGGGGCCAACCCATGTAAAGCCTCGTGGGTGCTTGCCAAAATTCGGGTCGGGCTGGACCAGCCCACGAGCAAAAAAATTAGGCCTAGGCCCTATCCCTGGCACAAAGGTATTCAGGCTTTGGGTGCCCCGGTGGGTCGAGCCAAGGGGCTTGGGCCTAGACTTGGGCTTGGGTCGAGCTTGGGTGAGCCTCACCATTTTTTTAGTTCTTTTTAATTTTTTCTCCCAAAATTTTATTATTTTCCACAAAAAAGACACCGGGCCTCAGGCCGAGCCTTAAATGGGCCTCATGCGGGCCAAGCTTCAAAGTGATGGCCCAGGTCCTAGTCCAAGTTCTTGGGCTGGGCTTAGGCCCAAACGAGCTTGTCCCGGGCCGCAGGCCAATTTTACACTCCTATTAATGTAAATATTAACATGTCAATGTGAATATTCACATTGTCAATAAGTCGAACCCGCTCCGGGCCGCGGGCCAATTTTACACTTCTATCAATGTTAATGTTAACATGTCAATATAAATATTCACATTGTAAACGGGCCGGGCCGGGCCCGCGTGCCGGTTTCAGGCTGCCTACGGGCCGCGTGTCAATTTTGCACTCCTATCAACGTGAATGTTAATATGTTAATGTATATATTCACATTGTCAACAGGCCAGGCCAGGCCCGCCTTGGGCAGCCCACAGGCCACGGGCCAATTTTACACTTCTATCAATATGAATGTTAACATGTCAATGTGAATATTCACATTGTCAACGGACCGGGCCCGCCCCGGCCCAGGGAGAGCTTCGGACCGCCTACGAGCCACGGGCCAATTACATTCTTGCCAATGTGAATGTTAAAATATAAATATTTACAGCCCGCCCCGCCCTGGGCAACGGGCTGGCTTCGGGCTGCCCACGGGCCGCGGGCCAATTTTACACTCCTATCAATGTGAATGTTAACATGTCAATGTGAATATTCACATTGTAAATGGGCCGGGCAGGGCCCGCCGGCGGGTTTCAGGCCGTTCACGGGCCGCGGGCCAATTTTACACTCCTATCAATGTGAATGTTAACATGTCAATGTAAATATTCACATTGTAAACGGATCGGGTCGGGCCGGGCCCACGGGCGGGTTTCGAGCAGCCTACGGGCCGCGGGTCAATTTTATACTCCTATCAACGTGAATGTTAATATGTTAATGTGAATATTCACATTGTCAACAGGCCAAGCCGGGCCCGCCCCGGGTAGTCCACAGGCCGCGGGCGGGTTTCGGGCGGCCCACGGGCCGCGGGCCAATTTTACACTTCTATCAATGTGAATGTTAACATGTTAATGTGAATATTCATATTGTCAATGGATCGGGCCCGCCCCGGCTCGGGGGCGAGCTTCGGACTGCCCATGGGTCACGGGCAAATTTTACATTCTTACTAATGTGAATGTTAAAATATGAATATTTACAGCCCGCCCCGCCCCGAGCAATAGGCAGGCTTCGGGCCG
This sequence comes from Camellia sinensis, assembly GCF_004153795.1. Lineage (NCBI taxonomy): Eukaryota > Viridiplantae > Streptophyta > Magnoliopsida > Ericales > Theaceae > Camellia > Camellia sinensis. The sequence continues at coordinate 1,461,540 of NW_021025248.1, forward strand.
CGGGCCAATTTTACATTCCTATCAATGTGAATGTTAACATGTCAATTTGAATATTCACATTGTAAACGGGCTGGGCCGAGCTCGCAGGCTGGTTTCGGGCCGCCTAAGGGCAGCGGGTCAATTTTACACTCCTATCAACGTGAATGTTAATATGTTAATATGAATATTCACATTGTAAAAAGGCCAGGCCGGGCCCGCCCCGGGCAGCCCACGGGCTACGGGATGGTTTCGGGCGGCGGGCCAATTTTGCATTCTTATCAATGTGAATGTTAACATGTTAATGTGAATATTCACATTGTCAACGGGTCGGGTCGAGTTCGCCCTAGGCCGCTGGCCAATTTTATACTCTTATGAATGTGAATGTTAACATATCAATGTGAATATTCACGTTGTTAATAGGCTGGGCCGGGCCCGCCCTGAGTTGCCCACAGGCCGTGGGCAGGTTTCGGGCAGCCACGGAACGCGGGCTAATTTTACACTCCTATCAATGTGAATGTTAACATGTCAATGTGAATATTCACATTGTCAACGGACTGGGCCGGGCTCACCCCGGGCCGCGGGCCAATTTTATACTATTATCAATGTGAATGTTAATATTTCAATGTAAATATTCACATTGTCAACGGGTCGGACCGGGCCCGCCCCGGGCCGCCGACGGGTTTTGCGCCGCCACGGGACGCTTGTCAATTTTACACTCTTATTAATGTGAATGTTAACATGTCAATGTGAACCCAAGGGGTTATAGCATTGTGGTAAGGCCTTGGGGTTTAAGCCCCAAGGTCACAAGTTCAATTCCCTCATTGGGCCAATCTCCTGGGTGAAGCACTGTTGGTTAGGAGGTTGGACCTCAAGTTGTCTAGTCAGCACTTGGTGTGGGTTCAATACTCCCCCGCTGTGCGAGTCCTAACTTAAGCGGTGCTTATCTTGAGAGGTCAGGGCAAGTTCCCAGGTTATAATCTCCTCGCTCGGAACGACTAACAGGACACCTTGGTGATTTCTGCAAGGGGCGCTGCCTTGGACCTGCGGGAGGGTAGAGAGGATTTTCCTGTAACAAAAAAAAAAAAATGTCAATGTGAATATTCACATTGTCAACAGGCCGGGCCCGCCCCGGTTTGCGGGCAGGTTTCAGGCCGTCCACGGGCTAATTTTACATTCCTACCAATGTGAATTTTAAAATATGAATGTTTACATCATAAAATTGCTAACCGTTCAAAAATATTTATAAGGGTATCAAAATTAAATATAAGGGTATAAGTGTCTAAAAAAATAGTGTAAATCAAGAAAAAGAATTTTATAAAATAAAAGCATGCATACATGAAACTAAATAAATTAAAAAATTCCTTCATAAATTTCTTGAATTAAAACAATTCTAAATAAAAAAATCCCATCAAAAACTTGTTTAGACAGGTACACGATTACGTGTGTTCTGAACTTATGTTTTCGCACGGCTCATAACATCTTATGATCAATTTCCTACGAAACCCCGTCCTGAAAGGGATGTGTTTGATACCTTGTAATACTGTAAAATTTTTAAAATAAATAAATAAGAGGATAGAGGTATGGTCGGATACGTCTATATTTTTTTTTATAATTCATAGTATATATATAAATTAAAAATTCAAATGCAAAAAAAAAAAAAAATTAAAGTATTTTCATAATGGTAATAAAAACCAAAGTATTTTATATTTTTGATAATTGTAAAAATTCTCTATATTTAAAAAAAAATAAAAATAAGAACAATTTAATTGTTTCAGTACCCTGATAATTTTTTAAAAATTATATTATGCCTTGATGTACTTACAAAAATATTCAAAACACACCTATCATTGAATATTATATACCCAAGTTGTACTCAAAATATTTCTCACATTTAATCACCTCCAATATGGATGCAGTTGTACGTGTACCCAGTAAAATGTGATCAAATTTCTCAATCTTGGGGTGCGGACTTATTGAACGGTCGCAAATTATTTCTAGAGGCCCGTTTGGCATGTCGGCAAAAAGTCCAAGTCAAGGTCTTCCTTATATAAAGCATATTCCATTGCAATTTTTGTTTTCTGTTTTTTTCTATTTTTAACTTAATCCTTGTAGCCGGTTTAATTTCTAGAACAAAGACCCATTGGTCCACCTTTATGCCATGTTTGGAAGGACAAAAAAGAAAAAGAAGAGAATGGAAAACCCATTCTTAACTCTGGATACATTTGCACTTTCATATTCAATTTTTGTACAGTAGAACCTACATTTGAAATGAATCCATGCGGTAAATTAAATTTTTAAATAAATTTTGTTTTAACATTACTGATTATTTCTGAGACCCTATTTGCCGAGTTGGAAAAAGTTACAAGTCTAAAGTGTTGTCCTCCGTGTGCAACCGTCCACCATCAATGTGTCAAACATGAACTTTCGCTTTGTTGCTTTTTGTTTAATTTTTCCACAAACAAATGGCCTAACCTAATCCTTATGACCAGATTAATTTATAGTACAAAGACCAGCTGGTCCACCTTTATGTCATGTTTGGTAGGAGAGAAAAGAAAAGAAAAAGAATGAAAGACTAAAAAAAATTACACTTCGCACCCCTCATTTTACACCAATCTCATTATGCCCCACTTTTCAATTGTAGTAATCAAATCCCTACATTTGTAGTCAAGTGCCAATGTCAATATTTGTAATGGATCTAGAATTCAGCTATAACATTAGCATTTGACTATAAATGTAAGAATTTAACTGTTATAATTGAAAGGTGAAAGTTGAAAATGGGATTAAATGTAAAGAGTAAGGTGCAAAGTGCAATTTACACCAAACAAAAAACAAAAACTATTCTTACCAGCTAATCAGAGGCCACGGATCTCTATATAAATCATCTAATAGTGCAAAGCCAGACTACAACAAAAAAAATAGAGAACAATATAGAGTCATGTCTAATATGATGTTGTTCCTTTCTTTTCTAGTGATTCTAGTAGCCACCATGCAAGAAACACATGCAGTTGAGTTCAGTGTCACCAACAACGTTCCAACTACCCCCGGAGGAATCCGGTTCACAAATGAAATCGGGCTCGATTACACCAAGCAAACACTAATCTCCGCCACGAATTTCATATGGAACGCCTTCCAGGAGAACACCGACGCAGACAGAAAGAACGTTGCTCAAGTGAGCCTGTTCATCGACAGCATGGATGGTGTCGCCTACACGAGCAACAATGAGATCCACGTTAGCGCGAATTACATACAAAGCTACTCAGGAGATGTTAAAACTGAGATCACCGGGGTGGTGTATCATGAGATGACGCACGTGTGGCAGTGGGACGGGAGACCCCAAACCGCTGCCCCTGGAGGACTCATAGAAGGTGTTGCAGATTATGTGAGGTTGAAGGCTGGATATGCACCAAGTCACTGGGTGCAACCCGGGCAGGGAGACCGGTGGGACCAAGGTTACGATGTTACAGCCCGATTCCTGGACTATTGTGATAGTCTGAAAAATGGGTTTGTGGCAGAACTTAACAAGAAGATAAGAAACGGTTATAGTGCTGACTACTTTGTTCAGCTGCTGGGCAAGACAGTTGATCAACTCTGGAGTGATTACAAGGCCAAGTATAACAACTAGACATGTTCTATCATGGGCATATGAGTCATATGTATGAATAAACAATAAAAAGTATACGTACAACTGATTTTCTGTAATAACTAATGAATAAATTGTCTGAATAAAAAAAAGTTTTAAGTATCATCCAGATTACTCTAGCTAATTGCAGATTGTTTCTTTTTGCATGTTTTTGTCATCTTATTCTTATACAACTCGCAGTGATTAGCATTAGGGACATAATTTTCTAAGCTATAAAAGCAAAAACTCAGTAATAGAGAGAGCATCAGAGTATCAGTTTATCACATTCATGATTTCTACCAATATCAGAGTCTATAGCTAAAAGTTATTTTAAACAAATATATATATAATGAAACATGAGCATTCAATTCATTTCAAACAGCTAATAGTAATACAGAGGAAACTTCAACTTCATGGTTTCAGAGCGGCATACAAAATAAAAGGGGTTAAGGAAACAAACAAATGAATTATCTAGATTTTTTTGTTGTTTCAGTTTACAACCAAACACATGAATAAGTCAATTCTAATATGGCTTGATTCACAATTTTGGAAACAACCCAACGGGCACTAATAATTCTGGATTCAATGACACAACACAATGAAAAAATCCACAAAAATTCATATTCAAACTCTTCTAGCAAAAAACCCAAAAAGGAAAAAACAAAATATAGCAGATGGCAGCAAGTAAGGTCATTCATTACCAGCTAAAAGCATCTACCGAGAGAAATCAATGAAAACTGGGTTTGATGTAACAGAAATGTAATAGAATATGAGTATTATACAATTACAATAAAAAAAACTACATTGCAGAGCCAGCAAGGAAGATGTAGGTCAGCTCTTTAGTGACCGCAAGATAAATGTACCAATTCAACCAAGCATTAAATATAGCATATGTCAGTATACATACACTTGACTTTTAATGTATAGTAAACTCTAAATTTGAAAGCTATATGAATGGAAGAGGTCTTGATTTCCAATCAACTTGAAATCTAACAAACATAAAGGTCACAAAAAAGAGTAATGTAATCCAATGGTGCCATTTGCAAGAGATGAAATGTACAAAAAAAAGTTCCCGAGGGATAACTATTATACCAGGTGTAAACAGATCCTTTACATAATTTATGTATTTTTCTTTCCAAGCAGCCCATATATATATATATTGGTCAGGTCATATAAATTAAAATTGAAGTATTGAATAGAAGTCTCTAATTAATCACAACGGTGGTGTTACATATACCAATTAATATACACACTAATATACCAACTAGTGTTTATTAGTATTACTGACCCCACCTATTATACAAATTACAAATACCCAAAATCTCTAAAATTATGCCACATCATCTATTATTACATTAATTGGTACATATAGCATTATTCTAATCACAAGTAGAAAAAATAAAATAAAAAATCTTCCAAAAACTTATTTTCCCCGACCAAAAATATTTTAGTTGCCGTATATTGAGTTTTGGCTACTAAAACAATTTAGTCGCTGAATGGAAAATAAATTTTTTTTTCTTTGGCGACTAAAAATTTGGTCGCCAAAAACTTATTTTCAGCAACCAGAAAAAAATTAGTCACCAAATTAGTACTTTTAGCGACTAATATTTTAGTCGCCGTTGATTGAGATTTGGCGACTAAAAAAGTTTGTCAGTGAAGGTACCTTTTCTACAACTAATCTGGTCTTTTGGTCGCCAAAAGTTTGGGAGGGAAATTTGAAATGTGGAGGCGGGAATTGAAATTTTTTTGCGACAAAAAAATTTGGCCGCCGATTGTAAAATGACGTCGTTTTGTACCAGGAAAATAGAAAAAAAATTAAAAAAAAGCCCTAATCTCTTCTCTGTCTCTAGCTCGCTCTCTGTGTCTATCTATGTTGGCCCGCTATTTCCCTCTCTCTGTGTTCTCTCTCTCAATCGGTGCCCACTCTATGTAGCTCACCGAAGTCCCTCACCACCATTGCTTACGTCCGTCGCACATCGCCACCGCCGCAAATCGTCATCGCTCTCTGTCTAATGGACTCCTCATTTCTAGAAGATCCTCACCCAATCTCACCTCATCTCAAACCAATGTCGCACGCCACTGCTAGCGCCACCGCCGCCGCCGCATCCTCACAGGTTCTCTCTCACTCTCGGTCTGTCTGTCTCTCTCTCTCTGCTTCTCGCTCTCTCCCTCTCTAGCCTTTGCCTTCAGTCTCTCTCTCTATATATATATATATATAATGCGGCGAATTTTAGTACGGAGAGAGGGATTTAAGCTCTGATATAAAAATTTTGAAGAGGTTTGTCATCTTTTTCCTTCTCCAGAACATGATGGACTGATTGCATTTTTGGTTCATTTTTTATTGATCATTGTTTAGGGTGTAGGGTTTTGTGAGTTGTGCTGGATCATGATGAATTGATTCCATTTTTGGTCAATTTCTTGATTGATTATTGTTGAGAATGAAGGTTTTGTGGGTTTTTCCAGAACATGATGGATTGATTATAGTTGGTCCATTTCTTAATTGACTATTGCTGAGAGTGAAGGGTTTAGTGGGTTGTGCCAGACACATGGTGGATTGATTCCATTTGGGTTTATTTCTTGATTGATTGTTGCTGAGGTTGTAGAATTTGGGGGCTATGGAAGAAGAAAGGATTGAGGAGATCAATGTTAGGTTGGTGGGCAGAACTGGTGGTGGAGATGGATCTGCCTCTGCCCAATGGGTTGATGGCAGTGAAGTGGACTCTGAGTCCTCTCCATGGTCACTGCTTGATGAAAATGAGAGTAGAGAATCTAGAGATGGGTATAGATCTGTCAAGAGAAGGTTAGTCAAGAAGCTCAAGAGGGTTGATTCATTTGATGTTGAAGCCATGGAAATTGCTAGTTTTCAAGATCACCATGCCAAGGTAAAAACAGCCCAACTTATTTAAAACCCTATTCCTCTTCTAATAGTATATTTGTTAGTATAGTTTCATTTTTCTTTCGATTTTATCATTTATCTAATTTTGATATTAAAATTCAAAATTAGCAGTCTATAATTGTTGTCATTTAGAATTTTAAATTCTCTCAATTGTTTTTGAATTGGAAATAAAGATATGTTGAGTTTGCTCTTCACAACCATTGATGATGTGATGGAGATGATTTAGATCCTGTAGTTGGGCCTTGCTTTAACTGGGGAATTTAAACCTAAATTGATACATAAGAAAGTAACAACTAATGATTGTGTGCACAAATGTGTTTGTTTAGGCATACAAAAGTCCTTTTTCACCGTAGATGTAAGTGTTTAATGGAAATTGAAAGGGTTTAGTAGCGTCTTCTAAACAAGTCAAAATGGTTACAGAGTGATTTCAAATTTCACTTTCTTTCCATTGTCTAGGAGCAATTTGTACACTTTTTCTTGTGCTCTTTTCTTGTGATTGACTAAGAAACAGAAGAACTATAATAATACATGCCTAAGAGTGTGTTTCGAAGTAATGCTAAAGAAGATGAGTTTTTAAGCCAGCATGAATTCAAGCGACTGTTTAGGGCATGCGGCATTGGTTATTCTTCTATTTTAGTTCCAATTACAATCCACATTATGCCACTTTATGTTGGAACTATATTGATCTTCTTGTGACTGAACTTGAAATTGCCAGAATTGAACTACTCTATGCAATCGCAATGGTAATTTTGCAAAAACAATCTCTGTGTTGGGGGTGGCGGATACTTTTGAACAATAATCACAAGATATAGTGATTAAGAAACACTAAACATCAACAAGTCATTTATTTCCAAGCCCAAAATTACAAGTTCATGACCCTTGGGAATATGCTTCATAGGAAATACCTCCACTGAAAACTTTACAATGGATGTTATTAGGTGGAAAACATGACTATCAACGATCAAGGAGAATCAAGCAAATTGCATACTAACAGGATGTGGTTTTCAGAAGCCATTCTTTCTTCTTCTGTGTTTTTTTTATACAGAAAAATGCTCTACCAGGTAGTATCTCTTAACATACTCTACTCACTAGCTTCTTTAGTTTAAAATATTTATTTTCCATGCCCACAATTGTGCATTTGGAAATTTGAATGCCATAAAGCTTGCTGTTCTCATGAAGCTATTCAGTAAATAAAAATATTCTGTACATCAATTTCCTTTCCACACACAGGTTCCTTAATTCTTACTCTCTGGCATTTTGGAAATATTTTATTTGTAATTTGTGATGTTTATTTTGAACTTCCTTGCTTTATATCATGGACTGGAATGAAGATTTTGGGTTTTATCGTTCCATTGTTGAATTTCAAAGTTTAAGGAAATATCTGTTATTATGTATATATTGGTGCAGTGGTGTGGTGATGGACTACACAATGGTCCCGTAACTTCCCTAACTGGATGAAGTTGGATTCAATGCCAGGCTTGTAGTACCACATTGAGAGACTTGCTATTGGATTTTCACTAAGAGTGTGATTGGGTATGAAAATAGGGGTTCAATCTACCAGTCATAAAAAATAAAATAATTAAAACAAAATCATTTGAGATGCTTATTTTCTACATATGTAGTTACTGATATTCGCTCCATTCATAACTCTGAAGTTAGGTGATCATAATATCATTACTTCTATCAAGTTTCTTTGTAAGTACTACACGTTTTGACCTAGGTAAAGGGAAAATTTGAAATGTGGTCTTATAAGTACTACAGGTTCAAGTAATTTTAATTGCTTCAAAATCAGGATCCTTCCCTTTGGCAAACTATTGCACTGGCATCTCAAACACTCAATGTTGTATATGGTGACATGGGCACAAACCCTTTATATGTCTTTACTGATGTGTTTAGCAAGGTGCCTATCAAGTCGGATGTTGATCTGTTAGGGGCATTATCACTAGTAATGTACACAATTTCCTAAGTACTACACGTTTTGACCTAGGTAAAGGGCAAATTTGAAATGTGGTCTTATAAGTACTACAGGTTCAAGTAATTTTAATTGCTTCAAAATCAGGATCCTTTCCTTTGGCAAACTGTTGCACTGGCATCTCAAACACTCAATGTTGTATATGGTGACATGGGCACAAACCCTTTATATGTCTTTACTGATGTGTTTAGCAAGGTGCCTATCAAGTCGGATGTTGATCTGTTAGGGGCATTATCACTAGTAATGTACACAATTTCCCTACTACCTTTAGCTAAATATGTTTTTGTAGTGCTCAAAGCCAACGATAATTGGGAAGGTATGTTTTCACTTCTCCAAAAGCTAATATTTTTGTCTCATTTGGTCTTACCACTAGGTAATCATGGATTGGTAATCATGGATTTTTAGGCTTCTTAATGAAACTAATCTTCATCCTTACTAACAATATCTTCATCTGATCTGGTTTAGGTAATATTTGTACCTCGAATAATGTGTTTTGTGTGATAGTAATACCAATCAAATTCATGTATGCAAGTAGTACTGCTTTTTTATATGCATGTCATCTACGTGGTAGCAACTTTGACTTCCCATTAAAATTCACATTATGGTGAGTGAGTCTACATATTTGTTTTGGTTATTGTGTTTCCTTTTCTCTTTTCCTACATTTGTTCGTAATATCAAGTTAGTGACGATGGTACACATAATTTGTATGGAACACTGACAATGTATTTTATTTTATACACACATAAAATTACTTCTTATGAGAACAGAAAGTAATCATGTGTTTTCAACTCTTGGGTTATTGGTTGTCACTTCAATTGAAAGACCTTGTTTTTATTGTTCATCCCATCTCTAATTCATATTCATTTTGAATAAGTGGTCAATTTTGTGTGCTTAGTAGTTCATTGTCTCTTGCAGAGATGAAATATCTGGATGCAGTGAAGAGGCCTATGATTCACTTTCAATTAATGATGCTCGAAAATTATTGATGTTCTCTTCCGACCAAGAACTTTTTGAGTATATCAAGGAGGTAAACTTCCTGCTGCTTAACTCATTTTTATTCTTATTGTTAATCAATAAAATGCATTACTGGCTAGATCTGCTTTGATGGTCTATAGTTTAAGGGCAGTACTAAGCATCTAATTGAAAGTCATTCTTGGTTTGCTCATTTCCTTCATATTGTTGTTCTTTCTGCCAAGAGCAGTAGTGAGTAAATTCTTGTTCTCAAAACAATGTGGTCCCTCCTCCTTTAGGGTCTTTTACTTTCAAATCCTTAAAGTTTAAATTTTCAATTTCTGTTTGGGAATAGGGATTTTCAATTTCAATAGATGCATTATGGGTGTCTTGTCATTCATATTATCATTACATTAATGACGCCACCATAATCTACCAACATGGAAGCCTTGTAATGTTATTTAGTGTCCAATTTAAGGGCTCCTTGATAAGCATTGTTTTATGTGCAATTTGCAGGAGCATCCTGAGTGGGAGATAAAGAATGGGGTTTGCTCATTTCCTTCTTATTGTTGTTCTTTCTGCCAAGAGCAGTAGTGAGTAAATTCTTGTTCTCAAAACAATGTGGTCCCTCCTCCTTTAGGGTTTTTTACTTTCAAATCCTTAAAGTTTAAATTTTCAATTTCTGTTTGGGAATAGGGATTTTCAATTTCAATAGATGCATTATGGGTGTCTTGTCATTCATATTATCATTACATTAATGACGCCACCATAATCTACCAACATGGAAGCCTTGTAATGTTATTTAGTGTCCAATTTAAGGGCTCCTTGATAAGCATTGTTTTATGTGCAATTTGCAGGAGCATCCTGAGTGGGAGATAAAGAATGGGTTTGTAATTTTCCATAGGGAAAACCAATCTTCACCTTGCAAGGACATACCGTCTCTGCAACTAATAAACCAGACACTCAGTTACGCAAGGGAGTTGGAGCGGATAGTGTAAAAGACATGCTGCTCCAGGGTTGTTTGTGCTCCTCACTCTATGATCTATCTTCCTGATGCAAAATTATATTGCTTTGAAGAAATTTCCCACCTTAAATTTATTAGACCTTTTTCTATTTAAATTTGTTCAGTATTGGAAAGTACACATTTAGATCTGTTCCCTGTAGTGAAAACTGTTTTGTGTAATTGCAATCATTCCATGGGGTAAAAATTACAACTGAACTCTGCCCAATTGAATCAGTTGCATATAAGACTAGTAGATGGAATTCAATTATTATTTGATGATTTAGTGAAGACAAGAAAAGAAATTTGTTAATGATTGTTTGTAAGCTTTTTCCTTTTTAAATGTTATTGTTCCTTAATTGTGGATGGGTTGAATGAATTTTGTTCGATATTGGATTGAAGGTTTATAAACAAAAATTGATTGTTCTGAAAAAAAAAAAGGAAAAGAAAGAAATTTGGCAACTAAAAAATTGGTCGGCAAATTCTACACTTTTAAAATCGTTGGTCGGCTATTCCTTTCCTTTTGGCGACTAAATTGTTAGTCGGCGATTCCTTTACTTTTGGCAACTAATCTGTTTGGTCGTGGAATGTGACAATTGGCGACTAAGATATTTGGTCAGGAAAATATCACTTTTCGCGACCAAAGTGTTTTAGCGACAAAATGGATTAGTCGCAGTAATGATATATTTAGCGACCAAAAATTTAGTCAGCAAAATCCAACTTTTCTCAACCAACAAAAATTTTGGTTGCAAATTACTTTTGCCGACCCTCAATTGGTGACCAAAGTAGCGACCAAAAAAATTGGTCACGGATAACTTTTGTCGACTAAAAATGGGCTTTTAGCGACCAATTTTTTGGTTGGCAAAAGTGTTAATTCTTGTAGTGACAGTTTATCTCGTTTGAGCAAATTTTCAAGACACTAGCAAATTGCACATTATTATAATTTGGAATTTTAGTACTGTAGCTAGCCAAACTTTGGCTTTGACAATGCTAAAATGACATGTATCATTGGAGATGCTCTTAGAGTTATAATCAAGTGTCAATGTCTCCCTCCCTCCGAATTAGTAGGCCTAGTGTGGATGATTTTCATCAATATTTGTAATGAATCTAGACTCAAGGGAAGATCGGCATTTGACTATAAATGTAGGTATTCAACTACTATAATTGAAAGATAAGGGATCAAAGTGAGATTGAATATAAAGTGTAGGGTGCAAAGTGTAATTTACACCTGAGAGGGAGGTTTGTGACTGAAACTTTGGGCCTAGCTGGTTGGGCCAGAATCAGGAGTTTTTGCTTGGCCTGTCTTAAGTGTGTACTAAACCGAGGTCTTATTCTAGTTGGGAGAGAATAATGGTGGATGACCGGTCCAGGAAGTTATGCACTATTCAGAGTTGGGCTAGATTAGTCTTTTTGGCATGGTGAACCGAGCTTCTACTGTAGCCAAGGAGCTCGGTTGAGCCATTGTACAGAGTTGTTAGAGAAACCGGACAAGTAGCTCGATTGTTGAGTGATGGCATGGCTCCGTATCGAACGTATCTCGGTTAAGAGTGCTATGCGGCGCCACGAGACTGCAAGAAGGGGATTGCACTACCTGTGCACGTTAAAGTCATTTGGCAGTTTTGTTAGGTGGTGTTTAGTTGTATTTGCGCTGACACGTAGGAACAGGGGAGACGAGAGCAGGTCCACGCATCCAATGGTGAGTGGACACAAAAACACACACACAAGCTATATAAATGGAGCTGCGCCCCCAAAATTAGGTCTAGATCTTCCTCTGATAAGAACTCACCTACAACTTCGTCTCTCTCTCTCTCTCTCTTTTTCTCTCTCCCTAAGTGTGCTAACTTGATCGTTAGAGGGGTTTTCCGACAGCACACCATTGGACAGCACACCGCCGGGTAACTTACCGGAGAGAGCTTTCTCAAGTCGATCGGAGTATAGTGCAGCTTGGACACAAGAAGTACGGGTAACGTCGAATATTTGGCTCCCGTATAATTGGCGCGGTCTATGGGAAAGCTCTCTCCGGTAAACAAAACCTTGTCCTCCAGGCTCTTCCAATCATCTTTCATAGAGAACAACAACGACGGACTATTGTCCGCCATCGACAGTATCACCCTGAAGTCTGTCTAGAGAAGAGATGGTCTTTCTATCATCCCTGCCATGGCTGGTTTGGAGACCTCTCTTAGAAAACTCCACAAAGATGTGCGAGATAAGCGCGCAAGGAGTACTGATCACTCACGGAGCCCCGACGAGCACCGGCAGCGAAGAGAATCGCACGCTCAGCACCTCAAGTATAACTTGAGAGATCAAGACACCATCATTTGAAGGATGGCGGCGGAGATGGAGGCACTACAGTGACAGGTCAAAGGGAAGGGTGTTGCTGGAATGAGTGACCACAGTGAGTGCACCCAACCTCATCGCTTAGGTAGCCAGAGTCAGCGATGGACACCCTCACTCTCCATCACTAGAAACTATGGGGTTGGAGACTCCAATCCACCAGTAGAGAAGTCTAGCGCACAGGATAGTAGTTACCGTCCCTCACATCCATCGACGACGTCGAGATATTCCTACTCTGCCCATTCAGAGGACCTAAGGGACATCCTAGAAGAACGGGCGTGCTGACGGGAGGCGCAAAGGGTAACGACGCTGTAGCGATTATCCCGTGGAGGTCACACTAGTGAGGAGGTTGTAATGCCGCCACCATAGCTAGCTGCACTTGTCCCTTTGGACAGAGACTTGGCAAGGCTAAGCGCCACCCCATTTTCCTTTGAGATAGAGACCACACCGCTCCCTGCGGGCTTCTGCCAGCCCAAGTTTACGTTCTATGACAGTAAAATCGATCCGTACATGCACGTAAGCCACTTCTGGAAAGTTATGGCTGGATACAGGCGTAACAACATTCTCATGTGCCTTATTTTCCCGTCAAGTTTGAGTGAGTTGGGCCTGAAGTGGTTTGAGAGGCTACTGGAGGAAATTATCGAAAGGTGACAGCAGTTGGCGGAAGCATTCGAGACCTGATTCAAAACTAACACCAAAACGCCAAAGGAGGTTGACCACCTTCTGAGCTTCAAGATGGAATCGGGCGAGTCCCTCAAAGCATACAACTCCAAATATTAGGAAACCTTCAACGAGATCCTTGATTGCCCGACCAACCTAGCAATCACCCAATACAAGTGCGATCTCCAAGTCGGACATAGACTGAGGGACTCGTTCACCATGAACCAACCAACTACCATGGAGCTATTGATGCACCGCATCAACGAGCACATCTGCGTAGAGAATAATGCAACCACGGCCACCGTGAAGGCGAATCCGATGGCAACGGACAAAAGGGTGGCTGGAAAAGTTCACGCGGTCGGACAAGAGGCAAACCGTCCGAGTGACCACGCAAGAGAGTCAGACCGTAGTGCAGATCGCAGTAACTGAGGTAAAGGTCGCCGCAACGACCATGCTGATTACCCCCGTAACGTTGCGACAGATACGAATAGAAAGTTGAACGCCCGAACAAGTATCACTATGGTTTTCAAGATCCTAATTTACCTCATCCTTAGCGAAATCCGCGACGAGGTGTACGTCTGGTTTCTGGCTAAGTTGGGCGATGTGCGGAAGGGTTTCAATCCGCGGTATCGTTGCACCTTTCATGGTAAATGAGGGCACCGTACGGAGGACTGTTTTCCTTTGAAACAACACTTAAAGGAGTTGGTCGCTGCTGGTCACTTGGACGGGGCAACAAGGCTGCGCATCATGCTCCGGCTGAGTCAAATGGTTTGGCCGCCCTAGAAGCACCACCCCAAGGAGTGGTCAATGTGATCTATGGTATCATTGAGCCAGAGCGGGTATGCGAGCTCCGAGGGATGATAAAAAAAGTAGAACATATGAGGGAAGTCCTGTCTATCTAGCCCACGACCAAAAGAGATAGAACCGAGGAGCAAAATGTGCTCAGTTTCTCAAATCGAGAACTTAAGCGGATTCAAACACCGCACAATGACGCTCTGGTAGTCTGACCCTTCGCGTCAGGGACTTTGACGTTAAACGCATTTTGATCAACCAAGGTAGCTTGGTCGAGATCATGTACTACGACGCCTTCAAGCAGCTCAAACTAAGAGATACAGATTTGGCTCCAGATTTGGCTCTAGCAACTTCACCACTGGTTGGTTTTAACTCGCAACCGGAGTGGCCCATGGAAAAGATAATCCTACCGGTCAAAGCCGGATCTGTGGTCAAGCAGGTGGAGTTCTGGGTGTTGAAAGTGCCCTCCACATACAATATGATCCTAGGCAAGAGATGGCTTCATGCCATGCAAGCAGTGATATCGACCTACCACCAAGTTATGAGGTTCCCCTTTGCTACGGGGGTGATTGAAGAGATTTGGGGCGATCAGGTCATGGCCACGCAGTGTTTCGTGACCGTGAATGGGAGCCAAGAGGCCAAAGGCTTCGTACAAATGATCGAAGGTCCGGAAAATCAAAGTGTCCTGGATGATGTGGGCACTAGGGCCGAAGAAAAGGCTGTTGAAGATTTGGTGGAGGTGTGGTGGATCAGCGAAGATAACCAAACAAGTTCTTTCTGTTAGGATCCAGGTTGACCGCCCAAGAACGGCTGGAGATGGTGCAGTTCTTTGTAGTGAATATCAAAGTGTTTGCATGGACGCCTAACGACATGCCTGACATCGATCCAAACTTTATTTGCCACCAACTCAATGTTTTTCCAGATGCCCGGCCTGTTATTCAAAGAACGTAGAGATCAGCTCTTCATCACGCCGAGGTAGTGGCAGAGAAGGTCAAAAACTTGCTTGAAGCAAGGGCAATCCAGGAAGTGCATTACCCTTGGTGGGTTTCTAACACGGTCGTGGTACCAAAGAAGAATGGGAAATGGTGAGTCTGTGTCGACTACAAGACGATCAACCGAGCTTGCCTCAAAGATAGTTTTTCTTTGCCTAAAATCGACCAGCTAGTGAACCTTACAGCCGGATACAATCGACTCAGTTTCTTCGATGCATACTGTGGTTATCACCAGATCGCCATGTATGAGCCTAACCAGGAGATTACCTCTTTCACAACACTGAGGGGATTGTTCTGCTACAAAGTCATGCCTTTTGGCTTAAAAAATGCCGGGGCGACCTTCTAAAGAATGGTGACCAAGATGTTCGCCCCACTGCTCGGCCACACGATGGAGGCTTACATCGATGACATGGTGGTCAAAAGCAAATGTGAGGCCGACCACTTGACCGACCTAGCAGAGATGTTCGTCATTCTTAAACAACACAAGCTGTGTCTGAATGCATCAAAGTGTGCCTTCGGCATGGACTCAGAGAAATTCCTGGGTTTTCTGGTCACCAACCGAGGCATTGAGGCGAACCTTTTCCAAATCAAAGCCATACAGGAATTGAAGCAACCCAACTCGGCAAAAGACGTGCTACATCTTGCCGATATGGCAGCCGTGCTTGACCGATTTATAAGCCAGTCATCAGATCGTTGCCATCTTTTCTTCCGAGCCTTGAAGTCCAAGTTTTTATGGAACGAAGAATGTGATAAAGCCTTAGCCGAGCTAAAGACATATTTGTCTTCTGCCCCACTCTTGGTCACGCCGAAGCACAACAAAGAACTCTACCTTTACCTGGCTGTTTCTCAATATGCTGTTAGCGCGGTGCTTGTCCGGGCAGAAGGCACCCAACATTTACCGATCTTTTACGTAAGCAAAACCTTGCTTCCGGCGAAGTCGAGATACTTGCCGCTGGAAAAACTTACTTTGGCATTAATGATGGCCTCTCAGAAATTGTCACATTACTTTCACGCTCACACGATCATGGTGCTAACCGAGTTCCCTTTGAAAGCCTTATTTGAGCAGGCAGACTTCTCTGGCTGAATTCTGAAATGGGCAGTCGAGTTGGGGCAATTCGACGTCAAGTTTTAACCCCGCACAGCCATCAAATCCCAAGCATTGACAAACTTTGTTGCGGAATTCTCGCCTGGAATTCATCCGGTTTGCTCGGTGGATCTTACCGAGGCAACCGAACAGATGAAGGTAAGCATGGCGGAAATTATTGGCGACGCAGAAGTTACGCAACCATCTACAAACCCATCACTTGAAGGTCTAGTTCAACCTGGCAATGCGACGTTGGATTTGGGAATAACAAGTCAACCCGTTGGATACAACGCCACATCACCAAGGGAGGATGGAGGCCCGCTTATTGCAATCGTTAACGACACGCTTGCAGTAGAAATAATCGAGCAGCCGAGCAACCATGATCGCCTAAACCTTCAAACATCCTAGGATCCCTCAAAATGCTGGAAACTTTTCATTGGCGAAATGTGGAAACTTTTTGTGGATGGCGCCTCAAACTGGCATGGAGCCAGGCTAGGCGTAGTTTTGATCTCGTTGGACGGACTAACTATTGAACATTCCATCACGCTCGGGTTTCCAACATCAAACAATGAGGCCGAGTACAAAGCACTATTAGCCGGACTGAAAACCGCGCTCCAATTGCGAGCATCCGAGCTAATGGTCTATAGCGACTCTCAACTCGTTGTAAACCAAGTATCTGGAGAATATGAAGCCAAAGATGATGGCCAAATACCAAACTTTGGTGAGAGAACAAATCAAAAAGTTTCAAGCCATAACAATTCAACAAATTAGCCGAGAAGATAACACCGGGGCAGACAAGTTAGCCTGTTTAGCTTCCATATCCAACAAATCAACCCCCGGCCCTCTCTTGATTGAATTTCTCGCAAGGCCCAGCATTGAAGACTCACAATAGATGGAAGTTCTATGCACCGAGCTAGGTCCTTCTTGGATGGACCCTATCATCCTTTTCCTCAAGGAAAGGATCCTGCCGACCGACAAGAAAGAGGCACACAAAATTTGAGTGTGAAGTCTGAGTAGTTTTGGCTCTCTCCATCCGACGCTTTGTACAAAAAGTCATTCACCGGTCCATACCTCAAATGCGTTCACCCACACAGAGTCGATACTTTTCTTTACGAGATCCATAAAGGAATGTGTGAGAGCCACATCGACGGGAGATCTTAAGCCTACCGCGCTATTTCGCAAGGCTACTGGTGGCCGTGCATGCAGGCAGATGCACAGAAATGTGTGAGAAAATGCGAGAAGTTCTAGAAGTTTGCCCACCAAATTCATCAGTCGGCTAAAGAGCTCCTTCCTCTCACGAGTCCTTGGCCTTTCGCAATAGGGGGGCTTGACATAGTGGGACCACTTCCAACCGCGCCAGGGAATCGCAAGTTCTTTATAGCGACGACGGACTACTTCACCAAGTGGGTTAAAGCCGAGCCCTTGGCGACAATTAAAGAAAAAGATGTGAAGAAATTTGTTTAGCAGAATGTGGTAGCACTGTTTAGCGTCCCCAAGGCTTTGATCTCCAACAACGGCACTCAATTTGATGGACGGTTGTTTAGAGGATTTTGTGAGGAACTAAAGATAGAATTCTATAATTCCACCCTGGCCTACCCTCAGTCCAACGGCCAAGCCGAAACATCAAACAAGACCATTCTAGATGGGTTGAAAAAAAGATTAGAGAAAGCCAAAGGAAAGTGGGCCGAGGAACTTCCAAATATTCTCTGGGCTTACCGAACAACACCAAGATGCTTAACCGGGGAGACACCGTTCGCCTTGGCATATGGTATGGAGGCAGTCATCCCATTGGAGATCGATATGCCCACCGTCTGCAGCAAAAATTTTAAGCCCGACCTGAATGCCGAAGCCATTGTCTTAGAATTGGGCCTAATAGAAGAGCGCCGAGAAAAGGCCTTGATCCATGTTGCAACATATCAACAAGAACTATCCCGGAAGTATAACAAAACGGTTCACCCCAGACCGTTCAAAGTTGGGGATTGGGTCCTAAGGAAGGTGATGAGCAACACCCTGGTGCCGGGTGAAGGAAAACTGGGGGCAAACTGGGAAGGGCCTTACAAGATCACCGATCTGGCGGGCAAAGGGGCATACTATCTGGAAGACTTGGATGGCAAAGCTATACCACGGCCATGGAACGCAGCCAATCTGAAGTTGTTTTTATTTTTAGTTCCCTTCTTTCAATGTAATTTTTTGTGAAGGGCAAACATTCCTCTCAATTTACCAATGTAATTCTTCTCGTCGTCTTGTAAATTCATGAACGTAATAGCAAAGAGTCACCGTGCTTAGCCAATTTGTTGTGATTAATGGATTGTGCAATGAACAAGGGGCAATTGCTCCTAGCCAAAATGATTTAGCTCGACCAATAGAGTTGATGAAGTATTCAACTCTGTTCTTATAACTGAGATGATTTTGCTCGATCAATTGAGTTAGTGAATTGTTCAACTCCAAGATTCTAGTCGAGATGATTTAGCTCGGCCAATAGAGTTGATGAAGTGTTCAACTCTGTTCTTATAACCAAAATGATTTTGCTCGGTCAATTGAGTTGGTGAATTGTTCAATTCCAAGATTCTAGCTGAGATAATTTAGTTCGGCCAATAGAGTTGATAAAGTGTTCAACTCTGTTTTTATAACCGAGATGATTTTGCTCGGTTAATTGAGTTAGTGAATTATTCAACTTCAAGATTTTAGCCGAAATGATTTAGCTCGACCAATGGAGTTGATGAAGTGTTCAACTCTCTTCTTATAACTTAGATGATTTTGCTCGATCAATTGAGTTGGCGGATTGTTCAACTCTAAGATTTTAGCCAAAATGATTTAGCTCAGCCAATCGAGTTGATGAATTATTCAACTCCAAGGTTTTAGCAGAGATGATTTTGTTCGGCCAATGCAGTTAATGAATTGTTCAAATCTATGATTTTAGCCGAGATGATTTTTGTCCAGTCATCGGAGTTGATAAAGTGTCCAATCCTGTTATTTTAACCGAAATCATCTAGCTCGGTCAATTGAGTTGATGAATTGTTTTACTTCGTTCAATTGATTTTAGCCGAGATGCTTTTACTTGGTCACAAGTCATTTTTACTAGGCAGACTCGTTATGTTCCACTTTTTAACTGAGATGATTTTCCCTGGTTCAATCAGTGGGTACTTTTTCCGGCACAGATTGCACGGTTTTAGGGAAGACACATAACATACATTGCAAAAATACTCGAGATAAGTTGTTATAAACTTTCATTAATTGAACATTTAAATACATGAGGTGGGGCTTGCAGCCCGATTACAAAAATTCAAAGTAAAAAGATGGAGCATTAATGGCTACGCTAAGGAGGATGGGTCGGCAAACTCATCTCTGGCCCCTTCCGTCACGACTGCCAGGTCGACCACGACAGCTTTTTCTTTGTCGTCGGGCTTCTTCTGGCCGGCCTCATCCTCAGCCTCTTCTTCAGCCTCCTCTTGCAAAGAGTTGAAGACTTCATTGGCATAGGGTATCAAATAGACCGGCAGGAAGGCGGGAGGAAGAGAGGTGAACACCTCGGTCTTAGATCCTTGGCCAAGTTTTTCACAAGCAGCCTTCCCACTAGATTTGAAGTAGATGTCCTTGGTAGCTTTAACTTGTTTGATATAGTTGTCTTTGGCCTCCTTGAAACCAAGGTTGTTGGCCTCATCCACGGCGTTCTGCCTCGCTTGCTTTTCAGCTTCTAGCTCGACCTTCAGAGCATCCTTCTCTTACTCGGCCCTAACGAGCTAGCCAAGAATTCTGGCATTGTCAGCATTGGCAATCTCAAGAGAGGCCTTAGTTCAGCCAAGTGCGTATTGGCGTAAGATCTCGGCCAAGCCCAAGTTTAAACCAATCCGGTGGTTCAGCTCAGCCACGCCGTTTATGATCCTGAATGCGTTGGTGGACACTTGTGTTTGAGCGAGCCCGGTACGTCTTAGGAACTCGCAGATCAAGAGTCGCATAGGGAAGCGTAACCCTCCTTCGACTATGCTTAGCAAGGTGAAGGGACAGGACTCCAGCCTACCCCATGGGTTTATGCCCTCCTCACCAAGCTTTGGATGCATGTTAGCCAGAATGCCATACACTTCTCGAAACGCGGTCATCGTGCCCGGCGTATTGACAAGGAAGTGGTAGCACCCCATTGCCGGCTTGTTTAGCACGGCATTGTTAAGTTTGCAAAATTTTGCACGGTGGTTGCTCGGTCTTTGAGAGCCCCTGTGTAGATATCTAGTCCCCTAGGAATCTGTAGTGAAAAACCAAGTGTAAGTGATAGCGCAAGCGCGCAAACGAGCTCGATTTTAGCTCTGTCACTTTGGGGATAATGGCACCTCGGTCCCAATTTTAAGCATGACAACCCGATTGCTCGAACATGCCAGATATTAGCCTGATCGAGTGGCTCAATGCGTTTAATATCTCGGTTTTGCCCCTAGGTTCTACAAACAAGAGACTTGCTCGATTAAGGCATGATTTAAGATCAAACAGAGGTTTGTAGCTCGATCAATCCCAAATCCTCACACCTTCATCATAGAAGATGGTGAACAATGTTGAAGATGAGGGGCGAACACATTTTGTGTCCTCTAAATGGGACGAAAACCCTAGTCTAACCCCATTTTCAGCATTTTGTTGCTACTATTATCCTATCCTAAGACTCATCTATGAAAGTTAGGGTTTAAGAGCATAAAAAATAAAGAGAAGAAATGAGCACGAAGAACTGACGAAGAACAGAGAAGGAGTTAAAAACTTATAGGTTAGGGCACAGATTGAAGCTCCAAATGGAGAGATGAAGTTTCAGTGACAACGACAAGGTTGAATTTCCTTGAGAGACAGCTTTGATTCTAGTAAAATAAATGAAAATCGGAGGTTGGGTATGCTCTGGAAGGATGTCTGAGAGGAAGATGAACAGTAAGAGAAGAGATATAAGGGGCCATACGATGTATATATAAGGGAGCAAAAAGTGCCAAGATTTGAACTTGAAGAGACATCATAAGGCAGCAGGGTTGGCTGTACGAAGCAAATGAGTGGAGGACATGTGTCTATAACAAGACCGGTGTCAGTCTCAATAGGACAATTTGAAAAATCAAAGCGCCAGCCGAGCAAGTCATGGGACTTAGTGTGAAATTTAGCATGGTAAATGACTTGGGGAGAAAGACTGAACAGATGAGCGATCCCGGTCGGAGAATGTAATTCCGATCACGCTAGCGCAGACGGAATTAAGGGGCAATTGAGAGGGAGGTTTGTGACCGAAAAATTGGGCCGAGCTGGTTGGGCCAGAATCAGGAGTTTCTGCTCGGCCTATCTTAAGTGCGTATTAAACCGAGGTCTTATTTCGGTTGGGCGAGAATAATGGTGGATGACCGGTCTTGGGAGTTATGCACTATTCAGAGCTGGGCTAGATTAGTCTTTCCGGCATGGTGAGCCGAGCTCCGCGACATTCAAGAGTCCGAGCTGTAGTGACCCCAAATGAACAGAACGGGAGCTAACCCTCCCGGGGCGTTCGGGGGACGTCTACACGTATCTCGATCAAGAGTGCTATGCGACACCACGAGACTGAAGGAAGGGAATTGCACTGTCCGTGCACGTTGAAGCCGTTTGGTGGTTTTGTTAGGTGGTGTTTAGTTGTATTTGCGCTGACACGTGGGAACATGGAGAGGAGAGTAGGTCCACGCGCCCAATGGTGAGTGGACGTAGAAGCACACACAGAAGCTATATAAACGGAGCTGCGTCCCCAAAGTTAGGTCTGGATCTTCCTCTAATGAGAACTCACCTACCACACTCTCTCTCTCTCTCTCTCTCTCTCTCTCTCTTCCTCTCTCCTTAAGTGTGCTAACTTGATCATCGAAAGGGTTTTCCGGTAGCACACCGCTGGGTAACTCACCTTCATTGTGTTCTCAGGTCAATCGAAGTATAGCACAGCTTGGACAAAAGGAGTACGGGTAACGTCAAATATTTGGCTCCGCAAATCAGAGGCCACCAATTTCTATATAAATGATCTTATAGTGCATAGTCAGACTACAACAAAAAAGAAAAAACAATATAGTCATGTCCAATAAGTTCTTCCTTTTTTTTCTAGTGATTCTAGCTGCCACCATGCAAGGAACTCATGCAGTCGAATTCAACGTCACTAACAATGTACCAAAAACCCCCGGAGGAATCCAGTTCACAAATGAAATCGGGCTCAATTACACCTAGTGAACACTAATCTCTACCACATATTCATATGGTGCGTCTTCCAAGAGAACACCGATGCAGACAGAAAGAAAGTGGCGAAAGTGAGCCTGTTCATTGACACCATGAATGGCGTCGCCTACACAAGAGATGATGAGATCCACATTAGCGCGAATTACATACAAAGGTACTTGGGAGATATTAAAACTGAGATCACCGGGGTGGTGTATCATGAGATGACGCACGTGTGGCAGTGGGATAGGAGCCCCCAAACTGTTGCTCCTAGAGGACTGATAGAAGGTGTTGCAGATTTTGTGAGGTTGAAGGTAGGATATGCACCAAGTCACTGGATGAAGCCCGGGCAGGGAAACCAGTGGGATCAGGGTTATAATGTTATAGCCCGGTTTTTGGACTATTGTGACAGTATAAGAAATGGGTTTGTGGCAGAACTTAACAAGAAGATAAGAAATGGTTATAGTGCTGACTACTTTGTTGAGCTGCTGGGAAAGATAGTTGATCAGCTTTGGAGTGACTATAAGACCAAGTATAGCAACTAGACATGTTCTATAATGGGCATATGAGTCATGTATGAATACACATTGAAAAGTATTTGTACAACTGATTTTCTATTATGAATAATAAACAAATGGGAGCTGTTGTAGTGTGCAAGGCTTGAAACTTACACACAATATGCAAGTTAATTCTCAGCCATTAGATTTGATTAAATTAATCTAAACCCTTCAATATTTTATACAGTTTATACCATTTACCTGCCAAACTGGTTGAAACTTTCCTAGCCATTCTCTCCACTTTCATCAGTCACCTCTCTCTCTCTATCGTTTGGCTAAACAGGACTCCCTTCTCTCTTCTCTGGTCGTCTTCCATGAATGGAGATCGAAGTCGCAGGCTGTGCAAGGATTGAAGAGGTAGGGCTCTGAAATCCCTAAAAATTTCTCCCCTTGCTCCAAATCTATGGTTTCTCCCTCTCTCTCTCTCTCTCTCTCTCTCTCTCTCTCTCTGATTTCTCTGTCCGTTCTCTTGCTCGTTTTCATCTGTCACTCTCGTCTCTTGCTTTCGAAGGCTTCTTGAAGATCTATGTCTTCTCCAGTAGCTTATTGGTTCAAAAGAGTTCTCATTGAAGAGGTATGGCTTGAAATCCCTAAAGCTCTATTTCTCGATATATAGGCAATTCCATGAATCAAACTGTTTCTCGCACAACTTGATTATAAGATATATTGGGTGAAATTTGTTGGTAGAATTTGATATATTATATCTAATAATGGATTCTTTGCCTAGTTGGTTACTTACTGTCTTACTTGCTCTTTTCTTAATTTTGTTTTCTATATTTTATCTCGTCTCTTGCCTATTTACCGTGTGAATGTAATATTTGTTTCATGGCCTCATGGGTTTCAATTGAAAAATTAGGGATTGAAAAAATTAGGTTTGGGGTTGGGATTATTTCTATATCCATTATAGTTAACTTAATATATTTTTAATTGATTAAATTGTCTGTATAACTTGATTTTGATTTTCATTCAGTTGGTAAATAGGAGAAATTATTCAATGCTCGTGGAGCAATGGTAAATAGGCAATTCAGGTTGTTCTGAATCAAGTTCCTTCAAGTTGTTCTCAATTGACAGTCGACGATCTTCTGGAGGTGCGAATTGCAAATCTCTCTCTCTCTCTCTCTCTCTCTCTCATAACGAACAGAGCTATGTTCCCAATCTCTGTTATTGTACATTTTCAATTTCATTGAAGATGCTTTCAAGAGCACACTGATTATCTGTGCGTGAGGTGTGTTCTCATTGGTTCATTCAAATTTGTTCAATTTTTATCATTTTGATTGTTGTTAAGAGTGTAATTTTAATTTATATTTTGGTCGATTGATGCTTATTTTATACTAATCTATAAATCCGGAGTGTTCTTGTTCTGTTTCTTTAGGTTTTGTAAGTTGATTTTGTGTGTACGTTTTTTCAAGTGTTTGGTATAGAACACAAAAGTTTCTAGGGTTTTGATTTTAGTTTTTTAATTTTGTATAATTTTGAGTTTTGAAAGCTGTTAATTGATGAAGCTAGGGTTTATGAGGTTAATTTAATGAAGCTAGGGTTGGGTGGATGTTAATAGGGAAGGTGCATTGATACTTACACAACTATGGCTTTAGTTTTCAAGTTTGAATAAGACTTTTTGACTGGAAAAATAAAGCCCTCAGCAAGTGCATGTGGGTTTTCACACTATGTTGGGTTGCTTTGACTTCATCCACTAGCATTTTATAATCTCCACCTCTACTTTTATTTTTGGGAAGCCATTCCAAAATGAAAGGTAAAATTGAATTCATAAATTAAATTGTATCTAGCACAACTTGATAGTTTCTAGCATTGATTGTGCCCTATGATGAGGTTGAGGTTGTTCACTTAGTAACATGACACTGCCTTAATGAAATTCAATTTTATTTAATTTTTTGATAAGTACATCTATTAGGATAGATAAACAAGTGCCATAGTGGCTGTGTTTCCTTGGTGGAGGCCCGACCTGCATGCTCTTTGCTTTCCAAACTAAAACTTGGGGAAATTGAGCCGGATAGCAGCCTGAGTTTAGTGTTGCATGATATACTGTCCTCTGTCTCTATTCTCTTCTTGCTTCATTTTTTTCTTTTTTCTTTTTTTTTCTTCTTTTATAAAATTTTTTGATTGTATTTTCTTTTCCTTTGTCATGTTTTTGTTAGGTAAGGTAGAGAGACTCAAACTTTAGTCTGTTTATTAAGGTAATGCGACCTACGCAGCTGGGGTATCATTTTTGGCTTATTATTAGATTTTTTTTAGTGTTTTTTCTTTTTTACGTTGGAAACTTAGTCTAAGCTAGGGTTTATTGACTAAGAAGTACAGATATGTAATACTCTGAGAATATTGAATAATTTCTCCCAAGGAAGTAGGAAAGTTTGCTGGCAATCATAGTTTAATCAAAGGTTTTGGACAGTTCAGCATTAGGAACAACTAAAAGATTCCTTTTACACTGCACATTTTTCTCAAATTGAAGGATGAAGTCAAATTGAAGATAATGGGGATCATTATGTCGTACTTGTGCCCAAGGATGAAACCAACATTTTATTATTGGTGAGGTTAAAAGAAAAATAATTTTTTTTCTATCATATATACAAATATATATATATATATATATATATATATGTATAATATGATATATGAATTATATATACACATAAAAAAATATTTAAATACCATAGGAGTAATCTTTTTTTGGATAAAAAAAAAATTTGGTTAAAAAAATAAAAGAAAATGTAAGATGATAAAGAATGATATATATCTATCTTTTTATATTAAGAGGTTATTTTATTATTTATAAAATAAGATATATATATATATATCTTAAAATTACTATGAAAAACAAAGAGGTCACGGCTGCTTATAATTTTCTCTTAATTTCATCTCTAATCTCAAAATGAAGAACACGGTAGAAAAAATAAAATAAAATAAAATAAAAACAGCAAAAGCAGAAACCTGAGCAACCGGTTAACTCTCTCTCCTCCTATTTTCCTCTCACTCCCCCACACCCACAACAATTATGCTTCTTTCCCTCTTTTTTGTCTCTCACTTCTCCTCCTCTGCTGCTCTCACCATCTCTGTGTAATCCTTAATTTCTTGCAATAACTAGTAGCCTCTATTGAGTTCCAGCCACAATGGACTACAAGCCTCTATTGGCTTCCATCGTTGAAGTAAAGGTGTTCTCTCCAACCAGATAGATATCAGGTATATATGGACCTCTCTCTCTCTCTCTCTCTCTCTCTCTCTCTCTCTCTCTATTTGCCCTCTTCACTTCAATGATTTCCCTCTACCAAAGCCTCATCCTAACTCCCACACCCCTACCACTTCCAAAACTCAAAATCCCTCCATCTGCAACAATAATCCCCCCTCTCTCTCTCAAATCAATTTCTGAGAAGCCCTAAAAATCTCTCTTAATCGATTTTTGGCATGCACCAACATTATGTTTTTTTCATGATCGATCAATTTCTCCATCTCTTTCACACTTCTAAATCAATTCTACTTCTGCTCCTTGTAGTCATAGTTTCATTTTCCAAGTTAATTATAGAATATGTGGTGTGCTTTAATAATTGAAAACACACACATGCACACTTGCATTGCATAGTTGGTTTGTTAACCCAACTCTATTTGTACAAGCACAAAGGAAAGAAAGGGGGAATTGATATTGATGAACACAAGAAGAAAAAAGGAAAAAAAATGACAAAATGAATGAAGACAAATAAATGTAGGAAAGTGGTGGGTAATTGTTTGTGTTTGGAAGGACATTGTCAATTCTTCCTTAATAGGTTTAATTGGCTATATTCTTCTCTATTTGGTGATAATGGGTTTAATGTATTTTTTTAAAAATATATGATTTTAATATTTATAGGTTTTGCATGTTATGGTGATTTGGTTAAAATTTAGTTTAGTTCATGACCATTGTTGAATTTAACAAATGAAATGTGTGGAAAGTGAATGATATATTCTATGTGTAGAAAAAGTAAGATTATTTTGTTGTTCAACATTACTTGAATTGAGATCTTTTAATCTGTTGGCCGGGTATCTTAATTCCACGGTCTACCAATTTATTGTCCTTGTTGAATTAGTAAGCTTTTGGATTCTATAATTTTTGGATTTCAGCTAGATTTTTCTATATTGTTCATATTAACTTGGAAATATTATCAAATATCAGGGCCCTTGCTTGGGTTTTGATCCTTACTAAAGTAATTGTCATTGTGGATTGTAACTCTTAGTTGATTGGACATGCTGAAGAATTAAATTGACAATTTCTCTTGTAGTGTGGCAGGTATAACTATCATTGTGGATTATAACTCTTAGTTGATTGGATATGTTGAAGAATTAAATTGACAATTTGTCTTGCAATGTGGCAGGTATATATGAGTTTAATATATGGGATTCAGGTCTTGTTGAGCCAAGTTTCTATATGCAACTTTGTTGATTCTCATAATTTTTCATACTTTTTTGCAAATAACTTCTTTTTTATATGCAGTCTACCCATGGCAGCTAATTAGTAGCTCATTCTTGAATAGAAAATTGATTTACCGAACAAGTCTAGAAAATGAAATAAATATATCTAGACCAAACCAAACCAAACCAAACCAAGCCTTAAGTCCCATCAAATGGGGTCGGCAAATAAATATATAAGAACTCAATAAAAATAAAATCATCTCCAGGAACAAAATGTTTGTTATGCTTAATAGTTTTAGTGTGATCTATATTTGTATGAATTATGCCCTTTGCTCAAGAAGTTCTTTTCTTCGGTAAAAGACATGAAGTTTCTTGTCACGGATGTTACAAAAATGCAACTTTGTTGATTCTCATGGAACCTTGCATAATTTTTTTTTTTTTAAATAACTTCTTTTTTTCTTTCAACTGTCATTCATATTACATTTTAATTATTCTTCATCTTGATGAGTTTGATTTTTTTTTTAAGGCTAGAAATAGTTGGAATGGGTTATTGACCTCCTACATGGAACCTTTTCTCTCTCACATAGTATACTCACTTTCTCCAAGTTTGTTGAGAAGACACATATTAATTTGTACATGATAGATAT
Organism: Camellia sinensis; assembly: GCF_004153795.1. Taxonomy (NCBI): domain Eukaryota; kingdom Viridiplantae; phylum Streptophyta; class Magnoliopsida; order Ericales; family Theaceae; genus Camellia; species Camellia sinensis. The sequence continues at coordinate 1,489,586 of NW_021025248.1, forward strand.
TACTAAGTGTGCATTTAATTGTTGATTATTTTTCATTGTTGAATGTATGATCAAGTCCTTTTACTAAATTCTCGGGCTTTTTATGAACCAACAATCAATTGCTAAATGAATTATTTATATTTTTTATTTTATTTTTGTGGTTTTGATATACTAATTGGGGTTTGTGAAAAATATTATAGGGTTTTGAGAGTCGTTGAATTCGGTGGCTAATGCTAATGCACCTAAATGAATTGTCTCTTTAGACTGTCAATGGCTTCTTTATTGAGTTAAAATATGTTTTCTTTATTGAGTCTCAATGGTTTCTTTATAGAGTGCCTATACATTTTCTCGATTAATTTATAATCTTCATGGTTACTTGATAATGAGTTTCAATTTTTTTGTCTTCTCAATTATGCTACATAAGGTCCCAAATTTCATAGTGGGTTTTCCTATTTTTGTTCTCATTCTTAATTGTAGTGTTCAGTGCGTTCGCAACTCAGAGCTTTGTCTTACGACCTCTACATGTAGACACTTTGTACACACTTCTCTCAAAGCAAATATAATGGTTTGTGGTTTGGTTCCTTTTCTCTTTTCATTTCCTCTCTAAATCCACTATTTGAGAATTTGATTCAGCATATTTTGTTTATTTGGGTATAATCAAATTTTTTTTTTGGGATTATGTGCGTGTCTATATGTAATATGTATATTTTGTATTCTATAAAATGCTTCACCTAACGCAGTACATGTTGTTCCCCCTATAATTGCTGGAATTTATAAGGTTCTCTAGAAGTATATTCTTTTTTTGTTTTCTCTTTTGAATATGTTCTATTTTGTCTATTTTTGTTAACAATGGTGATATTTTATGCTTATTTAAATTTCTTTTCATTATTTAGAGACAATACTTTAGACTTGTTGAGTAGAATATTCATGCAAAAATCAAGATGAATGGGCATCAGTAGCTATATGTTCGAATCATATTCGTTTTAAAATAATGGACGACAAATATAATTTCAATAATAATCATCCATTTTTTGTAATACAATTTCATATTTTTACTTCATTAAGGTTGGCTTATACAATAAAATACGCCTATGGAGTCAGACGGCATGTAATTAGGACATGTAGGTTGGAAGTTAGTAAAATACTCCTTGAACTTTGTCGAAAAGGGCGTTTCGGGGTGAAAATGTGAAACAGCCCCTAAACCACTCTGGGGATGTCATGAGAAGATTGATCGTGACAAATACGACCTGTGGGAACAAAACACATGTAATTAGGACACGTAGGTTGGAAGTTAGAGTACAAAACGCCGTAAACTTTGTCGAAAAAGGGCGTCCGATGGGCAAAAAGGCGAAACAGGGTGCGAACCACTCTGGGGATGTGACAGGAAGCTTGCTTGTGATAAATACGACCTGTGGGGATAGACAACATGTAATTAGGACACATAGGTTGGGGATTAGAGTTCAAAATGCTTTAAACTTAGTTGAAAAAAGGCGTTAAGAGGGGGCAAAAATACGAAACAGTGCGTAAACCACTCTAGGGATGTCACCGGCAGCTTGCTCGTGACCAGTACGACCTATTGGGACATACACTACTAGAAAAGGGAGTATTGGACATGGAACCTTTTGCGATGGTGTGAAAATCGTCGCAAAAATCATGTTTTTGCCACAGCAAATGAAGCCGTCGTCAATTTAATTTTTTTGCGACGGAAAATCTAAAACCATTGCAAAAAATAGTATTATATGCGACAATTTGTTATGCATTTTTTTTTTCTTTTTGCAATTGTTTTAATTTTTTTGCGACTCCTTTTATTCCTCCATCGCAAAATGTTCTATTTTTGTCCTCCCTCTTTTCCCACTCTTCCCTACTTATGCTTAATAGTTTTAGTGTGATCTATATTTGTATGAAAAAGAAAAAAAAGGAAAAAAAAAAAACCATCAATCTTCTCCCAATCGTCACTGTTACTCTCTCTCGCTCCCAATCGTCTCTCTCTCTCGCATCCCCAACACCTCCAGTGTGGGAAGAGTTCCAGGTAACCCTCCTCTCCTCTCTTCATCTTTCCTCTCATACTTGCTCACACAGACCCTAACAATCTCTCTCTCTCTCTCTCTCTCTCTCTCTTGCTTTCGCGTTACCCTCACGGACTGCTTGTAGCAGCAGCAGCAGCAACTTCCACTTCGGTCACAGCCCACATATATTTTATAGTTCTCTGTTATCCGTAACAAAAAATCATCCCTATAATCCTCTCTCTCTCTCTCTCTCTCTCCCTACGTCTCTCTATGTCTCTATTCGTGTTTCTCTCTCAGGTTTCTCTTCCCTCTGTTACTGCCTAAATTATTCATCTCTCCTTCTCTAGGGTTTCACAACTTCAAGGTAAACCATGGAGACTGCTTCAGGTATGTTTTCCCCAATTTTTTCTTTTTTCCTTTTGAGATATACATATAAGTCGATTCTTACCTTTCAAATTGATTGATTTCTTTGGTATTTATGATTACATGAACTTTCGATTTCATCATTTAATCTATTGGAATTGTTCAATTCTGCAGTTTTTTTGGTTCCTTCTCTTGATTATCTCGGTATATTTTTGGGTATTTGTTTTGACTAAACCGTGATATGATGAGTTTCTCAAAAGTCATCTCCTTCTGCGAATTCAAATTAGTTTCTCCTCTTCTCTCCTCTACCAGTGTTGGTGATTGAAACATTTTTTTTTCTTTTCTTTTGGGGTAAAAATTAAGGATCTCTTTAATTGATCATTTTTAGACTATGTACAAGATATTCACATGTCACTACTAATAATTGATGCTTGAATTTGCTTGTAATGTGTACAGAATTTATTACCTTTCGTAAAGTTGGACTACTTGGAAGTTGGAATTGACAAGAAATGATTTGTCAATTGAAACTTTTATTTAGCTACATGAATTAAACCTCGTCTGGGGTTGTAAACTTTAAGAGAACTGAAAGAGAAGGAAAAGGAATTAAGAGGGAGAAAGAGGAAATTGAGCAAGGCAAAAAAGAGTTCCAAGAAGGGTGCAAAAGTGACTTCCATGTATCTTGATGTAAGATAGAAAATGGAGATGATGGAGATAAAAGAATCTTTGACAGTTTAATGAACTCCAATGTCGTCATCCCTTTTAACATTTTTTTGTTTAGGCCTTTATATAGACTTATTTCCTAACCCTAAACCTATATGCCTTATTGCTACAGAAGGGAGGAGCTATCAAATGTATAAGGCACCTAATTTCTAAAATTGCGTCCCAGCTCCCATTTTCATGAATTTTATACAAAAAAATTCAAATAGGAAGACAATTCTAAATCTAAATGATATGAACTCATTGTAATGTTAAGATACTACTTAAAGCTTGGTTTTCCTAGAAGGACTTCAAATTGTAGTTCAGAACTTCATGTTGAATGCCACATGGGCCTATTGTTACAAATCGTTAGCACACCATATGATTTACAGAGACTATCTCTGATTTACATAGACCAAAAATAAGTAAGTTGTAAAAACAGGCCGCAAACTGGCATGGTAAGATTTATGGAACTATTAATGTTGAAAAAGTTTTGAATGTATGGAAATGGTAGTGAAATATAGAAAATTCCTATATGGTCTTTCAGAAGAGATACAGATAGAATGATAAACTGTTAATGTAAATATTATAACAAACAATATTGCTACACTTCCCACATTTGTATACCATATTATTCTTACCATCTTGTCAACACAATACTGGTTTAATGGGACCCACAACTTGCGTATATCTCCAATGTAATGCTGACAGACTGACATATCATATGGTGAGATATGATGGTAGAAATAAATTGTCATTGTAGCATTACTCATAAACAAATAATAATTGGTATAATTGTTTTTTTGGATATGTTAAATTTTATTTTCAAGTTTCGCTAAATTCAGAATTTTCTATTGGACATTAAGGTACAGTGACAAGTTTATGTCAAATTTTTGTTTCTGCAGATATTTGGACACATAAAGTATTTTCCATTTATTCTCTGGGACAGAAAGTATTTTCCATTTATTCTCTGGGTTTTCAACATATATGTTCTTATATGTAACTATGTGTATGAGGGGTATCGGCGGTCCAGTTTTGGGTGAGTTATATTATGTTTATGACTAGTTGCTTTGATTCTTGTGAGATATATGAATTCTCTGTTATACGCTATATCAGTATTTCTACTCATGATTTTATTATCCTCTTGTGGACAGGCAACATTAGGCTTATTTTGACAACTTTTGTGGTGCCTTTAGATGGCATATCTGCTTTAACTTTGGTATTTGCTTTGCCTCATTCATTTATGGGAATTCAGTAGGATGATATTTTTGATCTCATCTACATGTCTGTGAACTTTTCATCTCATATTTTATCTCATTCTTCTGCATATTATGTCAATAATGCCTCTAAATCATGGTAATATGTCAAACTACTCAAAGTCCAGGCATAATAATGCTATGTAAAGTATTTCCAGTTCTATGGGAAAAAGTTACCCATATGGTTCTCATATCTAACTTATATGACTGTCCATTATCACTGTTGGAAATGGTTATAAAATTCTGGATAAAACCAGAATTTTTTCCTAAGTTCGGTCTATTTTTTAGGTGGGCCCCGTGTGTCGTTTTACTCGGGTCAAAGTGGTAACGCGTTCTATGCCGCGTTGTGATTCACGTGGTATATTTGGTTGCTCAAAACCATTACCGAGTGAATGGGAAATTGAAGCCAAAGTGTGCTCCATGGAAATGGAGTTTTGGTGGAAATTTCTTAAGGTTGTAAATTGGCTTGTCCCACATTGATTTGGTGGGAAGTTTTGAAAGGGTTTATAAGGCTTAGGGTGAGATACTTGGGGTGTGCCCCAAGGGGTACCCAAGTGTTTTAGAGGGAGAGGTTATGGGCAAAATGGGCTAGACCCATTGGACCCAAAAATCACCACACGCGCGCGCGCCGCCGTCCGTCCGGTCGGGCTGGGCTGGGCTGGGCGCGGGTGCGGGGTGTGTGGTTGGGTTGGGCTTCTAATCTTTTTGGGCCAGAATTCAAATTAAACTAATTTGGATTTATTGCTCATCCAAACAGAGCCCTTCCCGTTTTGCTATCTGTTTGAATTCAAAACCAACAGGTATCATACCTGTTCAATTCAAAAACCTAGAGCCACCATTCCATCTATAAATAGGACAACCCTCATTTGGATTTTGATAACTCTAATTTTCGTCCTTCATAATTCTGCAAACCATCTTGCTGCATTTTATTTCCGAAAGAAAGAGTATAAACACTTAGTGTGTTCGTAAGGCAAACAATTTGTAGTGCTGCTATTGTTTGTGGTAAGATCATTTCATCCTGGGAGATAGACGTCCAAATTCTGAAAGCACCGTGGAGAGGACGAATCTGTCTTAAGGACACAGTGTTAAACACTGGACTTGATCAGAAAAGTTATTCAAATAAATTAACCAAGTAAGTTGTTATTTTATTCTGTTTTTTATTTGTTTATTTAATCAGATTTTGTTTTTGTTTTTGTAACAAAATAAAATCTGTGGTTTTTATCTATTTATTATTATTTCGAGTTTGATTTTTGTAATCAAACAAATTTTCTCCTTTTATCTATTTCTTTTATTCTTGTTGTTGTTTTGTACACAACAGAATTTAATCTATTTAAATACAGTGAAGATTGTCCAACAATCTTAAGACAGATTTACATTTTGTTTTTGGTATCTTCATTGTATTTAATTTTCTATGTTTTCAAAGTAATATTCTGGTTGGAAAAACAAATAGTGATTTATGCTATTTGACAGATAGTAGTAATATACTGTCTCTTTTCTTTGACAACTAGTAGCAATGATCCGGTGATGGGACAAGTATTATACTAGTCAAAATGAAATATTTACAAATACTATTTTATGACAAAATTCACATGTCATTTTTATTTCGAACAACTAGGCATTTGTATAATTTTTTTATTCTTTAGTGGTCCAAATATATTATTTCAAAATAACAAATAAAGTAAATTTTTTTAGTGGTATCTTTTTGTGGTCCATAACATTTATACACTAGAAAAAATTAAGATTTGTTTTCGAAATTTACTTTTTTGGTGTTTTTTTTTTTACTTTTTATAGAAAAACATACAAAAAATAAATAAATAAAGAGAGTAGTTGATTTTTTTTAGTGATTTTTTTGACTTTTTTAAACTAAAATTGAGAGTTTCTAAATAAATAAAAATAAGACAAACAGTAGGCGGGTCGGGTTAACCCATGACCAACTAGGGCCCCCAACCACACAATGGGGGTGATTTGGGGGAATATGATTTTGAGGCCCAAATTTAATTGATTTAAATCCTTGAAAAAGAACCACAATAAATATCCGTTAGATATTTGTAATGGATAATGATGATTCATCAGCTTCCACTTGTTTGTTTTTTACATTCTTCAGTTGAATTTTGCAACCATTTTTAGAGTAAAAGAGTAGAGGGATATGGCTATGGGGTTGGCATCATCACCCTTGTTTTCGGCTCCAATCTTACTTACAAGGCAGCTCAACCATCACCACCCTCACTTGTTTTCAACTTTTGCTTCTCCTCAGCTTCCCTTTTCTGTAAGTTTGTTTCCATTGCTTTTTTTTATTATTATTATTAAAATTGTTTTTTTTTATTGATTGTTCAGATTTTTGAAGAAATATTAACGGGTTATTGAGATTCGTGCTTATTATATTAGTGATCTGGTTCTTATAGTTTGGGTTGATTCAGTTGTGAATCTTGAATTAATTAAATGATACTACACCTTTTGTTTTTTTCTTTTGTTTTTTTTTTTTGTTTTAAAGAATCACTCTGTAATCAGCAAAAAAAAAATCAATAAAGATAAAAATAAACATAAATAAATTGACTAAAAGTTTGAGTAAAAGGCTTCATTTGATATGAAACACTCTAATTGATAAAATCAAATTTTAGTAAAATTACCTAGTGTTAAGTTTTGAGTGGATGCTAGGAGTCGGAGTAAAGGAGAATTTGGAAAATTTGGGTAAATGCACCTATGTGTCAAGTTTTGATTGGATATAAATTTGAGTAATGAAAATGAGTCTCCCTTGATTTGAGTCAAAATTTGAATGAAACTCAAGTTGGTATAGGTTTGAGTAAAGGAGTGGAGGGGTTTTAGTGGTTGTTTACTCAAATTTATGTATGAGTCAAGATTTGGGCAAGGGTTGGGGATGGGAAGTGGTTGTGGGCTGAGGAATGAGCCAGATTAGAATCATTAGTAAGCAAGGTAGATGTATCTGGTATTATTGTCATGTTTATTGACCCTTCTGCCATAGCACCTCCCCCCGCCCCCTCCACCTAATTTGTTCATGGTTGGTGTGTGTGAAATGTAGCTTCTATATGTGAATAAAGTTTTAAGTGGTAATTTTGATAATTTAAGCACATTCGTGTACAAGGAAAATAGAATGACATTTCGGTGTTCTAAAAGATCCATAGAAGTTTCAATGTCAACACATTTGGAAATTTGAAGCTTACGTTACATGTGGCACCGTTATTAGCGTCATTTGCAAAATGGACATCAAGGATCCCAAGCAAAAGGATTTGTGGGGAACAAATTCTCTCTTTAGACCACCATCTTAATAGTAAGAGCTCCCATATTTGAGTTTTTGGTTGGATGGATGCTTTATGTTGTTGATCTTTAGAAATGTAAAATGGTCTATTCTTGATTTTGAAACTTACAAAAATTATGATTTGTGACCTTACCCTTCACTTAATTAGGTAAAAATAGCCAACCATAGTTTACATTCAGTTAACCATTGAAATCCTTTGCCATGTCTTATTCATCATACTCATATATAGGGTGAATGGCCTCATTCCGTTTCTGGTATACGACCTTTGATGGTTTTAATTTGGTATATTTTGCTTGGCATGATATGGTGAGAAAAATTGATGTATAAAGAGAGAGTTTCCATGACCAAGGTTGACCCGAAAATGTATTTCTTAAATGGTAACTGCAACATTTCCCATCCCATCCCAGTGACATGTTGCTTGCAAAATAAATGATGTTTCAACATGTAAATTATGTGTCGTGATAATTTGGTATATTTATCAATTTAATTTGTTATCATTCGAACCCAAGTGAACTTTTTCTTCTTATAGCCATACCTAGATCACTTGTAAACAAGTAAAGGAAACTAGTTCTACAATTTACAGAAGAAAACGATAGGAGTGCCAATCATATGTTGTTTACTTGTTGTTGTCTTTTTTTGGCTGTAAAATGGAATATTTATATATCTTATTCATAATTGGTCTGGTCAAATATGTATATTTTGGATTTGCATTTTATGCTTGAAGTAGAGCACATAAGAGTATTTCACTTAAAACAAATGCCTTCTTTCTGCCTTTTATATGTTATCTTGCTAAAAAGTTGTTATTCATAATTGAAAATTTTGACTATAAAGGCTTCAGTTATTGTCCAGAGAATCTGCAATTTCAAATCCTCGCCTGCCCTCGTTATGTTTTATAAAATCTATGGCTTGTAAAGTATCTCGCAGCCCAGTGGAAGTTGAAGACGGTATAAATGATGAGGCTTGTGAGCTAGTCAATGGAGTTGAGATTTCGATAGGGGAGGGAGATGACAGCATCCTTGCTTATCTTTTCACGGCAGTGAAGAACAACAATGGAACCGGCTTCTTGTTCTTGTCCGATATCTTAGGATTTGAGGATTCATCCACTAGAGATTTCGTATATCGTGTTGCCTGCAACGGTTACAAGTATGTTTCCTGATTTTTAGACATCATGTGTGAAAATACATTTGTACTACACTACAACTACCAAAGACACTTGTATTAGATGATGTTTGATACACTGGGAATAGGGCATACATGTATCTAGTCAGAAGTGGCCTCAGTGCTACGCAAATAAGATTTTCCATTTGTGATCACACTAACAATTAAAAAAGTAGGGAGAGGTATCTTAATCTCGATTTTTTTTTAAAAAATATTATACTGCTAGTTTCAATTCGTTTTGGGAATTGAAAGTTTTAAACTTGAATGCAATTAGTAATTTTGCATTTCAACATAAAAGAAAAATATATTTCAAATAAAATTTTAAAAATGCTTCATTTAAGTTTTTTATGCCTGTGGCACCTGAACAAACTTGTTTTGCATTTCAACATAAAAGAAAAATATATTTGAAATAAATTTTTAAGAAGGCTTCATTTACGGTTTTATGCCTTTGGCACCTGAACAAACTTGAGCATTCTGTATCTAATGCTGCTGGTCTATGCATTGATATCCATGTTGTCTTGTCTTTCCATATCTTTGTCAACGTTGTTAACGATTCTTAAAATGATCCTTTATATAATTTTTACTGGTGTTTTTCTTGAAATAAATATTGTTAGTGTACTAGTACCGGACTTGTTTCGTGGGGATCCATGGGCAAAGGACAGACCAAAGACTTTATTTGAAGAATGGCTGGCACAACAAACCCCTGAAAGGATTGCAAAAGACATTACAACCTCGAAAAAATGGATGATGGATGAGTTTGTAGCTGCAGGAATCTCAAAGAAGCTTGGTATCATCGGATTCTGCTTTGGAAGTGGCCAACTAATAGATGCGCTCGCCCAGGACAGGGGTGCCTGTTTTGGCATTGGGGTTTCATTCTATGGGACAAGAATTGACCCATCTGTCGTTGCTAATATAAAGGTGCCTGTATTGTTCATTGTGGGTGACAATGATCCAAGTTGTCCGGTCAGTGCCTTGGTATAAGATTTTTTGAATGTGAATCTTGATGTAGATGTGGATGTATTGTATTTTAGAAAATATTAATAATTTGTACCGGGAATGAATTAATAAAATATGATTTTATGAAAATAATTTTATTGCGACAATAATAAACCGTCGCTAATGTAATCATCATTTCCTTATATTTTATTAGCGACGGGTTAACCTATCGCATATACATATTAGTTCCAATCTTTTGCGACGGTTTAAACTGTCGCAAAAGATTTATTTGCAACAGTTTAAACTGTCGCAAAAGATTTATTTGCAACAGTTTAAACCGTCGCAAATATGGTATTAATTTAATTTACTTTTTTGGTGACGTTTTAGACCATCGCTAATAATACTTTTTGCAACGGAAATCAACTTTGTCACTAAGAATGAAGTTTTTTTCCCTTTTTTTGTATTAGGTTAAACCGTTGCAAAAACCATTGATTAGCCGTCACTATAAGAAAGCGACGGTTTGTAACTGTCGTAAATACTTTTTGTCACGCCCCCTTTCGTCACCCCCCATAATTTCTATTATATTTCGAATTTGACGTTAAAAGTTAAATTTTCTTGGATTGTTATTATTTTCTTTATATACAAGGTACAGGTTGCATAGAATAAATACAGGTTGTGGCGAAATAAATAAATATATATGTATAAAAATAAAAATAAAAACTAAAGAAAGTTTTTTACGATTAAACATGTAGTAGCTAAAAAGAAGTGAAGTTGTTGGCGACTAACCAATTCGTAGCCAAAAGGAAATAAAGGCTTCTTCGCGATTAAATATTTGGTAGCCAAAAGAAAGAAAATATTTTTTGGTGTCTAAATAATTTGTAGTAAAAAAAAATAAGATGAAAAATAAATTTTATTTGGTGACTAAATATTTAGTAGCCCAAAAAATTTGAAGTTTTTGCCTACTAAAAATTTAGTCATCAAAAAAACTGTCGATATTTTTTACGACTAAACATTTAGTCACCAAAAAAGCTACAATCTTTTGCCTACAAAAAAGTTTGGTTGCTAGCTAAAGGAGTCAATTAGATGTTTGGCTACAAAATTAATTTGTCACCGATAATGGAAAAAAGAATTGGCGACTATATATTTTAATCACTAAATAAAACATAGTAGTGATAAAATTTATCTACGACTAAAAATTTAGTCGATAAAAGTTCAAAATAAATTTATAAAAAAAATTATGGCGACTAAATTATTAGTCGACTAAAAAAGATTTTTAACGATTAAAAAATTAGTTTTCAAATGTGCAATTTCTTATAGTGTGTGACTAGTTTGAAGATAATTCATAGTGTCAAAATAATTTTAAATGATAATTTTTATACCCATGCTTCATAGTGTGAAGATAATTCTAAATAATAATTTTTATATTTTTTTTGCAAAGTATATATTATTTAAAATTTATTATCATAATTTTGCGGTGTTGTTGTAAGAGGCGGTACCCTTTGTCCAATCCATTCGAATCCAATTATAATTGAATTTGAGTTTGTAGGATAAAATTCATTTAAATTACGACGAATTTCTCACATAAAATTACATAATTGTTTAATGCTGACTGAATTTGTAAATATTTATACACAAGCATCAACATACATTATTATAACCTCACAATTGCTACAATCATCACTAATATTGCTGCAACCATCATCACCGTCACTGTCACTGTCAGCACCACCACCACCACCTTTATTATCCTTGTTATTGTTATCATAAAACATACCATCATTTCAAGTAGTGAAATTTCATTATCTTCAAATAGTGAAATTTAACCTTACTATTTAGGTGAAATTATTAAAAAAGTGAAATTTCTACTAAAGAAATAAAAATTACAAAATTAAAGGCAAAGATGAACTAGCGAGTATATGGAAAACTTACGACTTAAAGAGAGATGTCATCAATGGATTCATTGGCAAAAAAGTGATTGTCACTATCATTTAAATTGGCTAACGATAATTTAATTTTCTTAATTAATTTGATGTCTAATTAATCGTATAATGTGTGTAATTACCAAAATTTTACGTTAATTTGAAATTCCCTCTCAAAATTTGGGACCCTCCAAGTTTTGCCCCTAATCCCTCCTACATTTCTCATGTCTCTTTCTCTTCCTCTCTCTCACACGACTACTTCTTCTCATTCTTCCTCCCTCACGAACGATTTTGTTGCTTCATTCCACCGTTGTACTGCCCGAAATCCAAAGTCGACACTGCCGATTCACGAACTTAGAGTATTTCATTCTGACCAGGTAAGTTGATTTATGTTTATTTCTCTAGATCTTATTCTTTGACCTAATTTCTCACAAATCGACTCCCTCTCTTAGCAATCTCTACCTCACGCACCTTCATCGCCCTGTAATCACTACGGCACCATGCCACCGTTGGCACCGTCTCTCTGAATACAGTGGAACCCCATTCTGTCGCCATAGTCCCCACATTCGCACAACCCATCGCTACCACCAGCCAATCCTACCAGTAAGCCCGCTTTTCATTGCTTTTGTTGTCCCTCTTCATCCTCTCTTGCTTCCTACCATCGTGCCCTAATATCTTCCTCTTTCTCTCTTAGCCACCATATTTTGTTCTGGGCATATGTTAATTTCCAGATTTGGTAATTCGAAGAGTATTTTGTGTTGGTACTTCACATTTATGTTTCTTTGATCAATTGCAAATATATGTTTCTGTGTTTTCCTTGCTCACTTTATCCCTCCCCTCTTTTCTACTTACCAAGCTCCCTCTGGACTTATCGATCCACTATAAGAAAATGCATTTTTAACGACCACTTTGTCTCTCTCTCTCTCGCTTAACACTTTTAGCGACCCACTATAAGAAAATGCACTACTACCATTACCTCTCCTCCACCACCGTCACTCCATCTCCTCTACCACTACCACAACTTCACCACTAATCTACTTTGTCATTACTTTTTATCCACCACCTTCACCACTACTACCGCACCCTCTCTTCTGCTACAAAAAATTAGTTCGTAATTTATAGTAACAAAAAAAAAAATGGGCTGCAAAAAAATATTTTCCACTGACCACAAAAAATTAACTTTATTTTAACAGAAAATATTTTTAATTAAAATATTACCCCTACTTCTACCAAATAAAAAATAGTAATAAATTTTTTTAGTAAAATAAAAATGAAACAAATAAATTTTGAACCTTAGTAACCTAAAAAAATCATTAACTACAAAAAAAAAAAACAAAAAAAATTTCATTCATTTTCCCCCCCTCCCCCCCCCCCCCCTTTTCTCCATCTCCTAACCTAACACTCCCTCTCACTCTCCTCTCTTTTATCTCTTCCGCCTCCTCGCCTCCTACGTCTGGTGCCGCCATCGGCGACCACCACTGCCGCCGCCACACCTCCTCCCTCACCGCCCTCTCTCTCTTCTCCTATTCTCTTCACCAGTCGTCTACTTCATCTTCTCCACTCTCGTCGTCAGATCCAAAACCCTAACCCTACCTTCGATCTTCTCCAATCCCTCCACAAACCATATATTCAAATCCAGACCCTACACTCCCCTCAACTGTTTCAGAACCTTTGTCTACAAAGGACTATCGTCGGACTCGTCAAAACGGCGATCTCGAACGGGCTGATTGTGATGAGAAAGACCAGGAGGCGAGGCACATTAACGCGTCAGAAACGAAATCAGAAGATGGACAATTCATCTCTGCCCTAATTTTTCTCTCCATTTCTGCTCAAATGTATGTATGATATAGTCGTCCTCAATGTGGGTTTCTTGGGTTACTGGTACTAGTCTTAACTGTGCACTGAGTAATAAAAAGTGGGGCGTGACAACGGCGATCTCGAACGGGCTGATTGTGATGAGAAAGACCAGGCAGCGAGGCACATTAACGCGTCAGAAACGAAATCAGAAGATGGACAATTCATCTCTGCCCTAATTTTTCTCTCCATTTCTGCTCAAATGTATGTATGATATAGTCGTCCTCAATGTGGGTTTCTTGGGTTACTGGTACTAGTCTTAACTGTGCACTTTATGTATTTGTTTAATAGACTGAATAGTGTGTTTGTTGGAATTACAAAATAAATTTGTCATGTAGTGGTTTAAATGTATTATAATATATATTTATCAAGAAATCCCTGCTTAAAATTAATTATCCCTGCAAATTGTTTTGTTGATAAAATCTTTTGGTGTGCTCCATAGATTTGTGATCAAATTAGGGGAAAAAGAACATCTTTATACGTTTGTTTTGCATTTCTTAGTTGACCACCATGTGCAGCAGCACAATAATATTTGAGCATAGTCGAAGATACTATAACATCTCCATATGCAGCAGCATAATAATTTTCAGCATAGTACAATGAATTTGAGAAGCACATACTACAAGCGACATTATCTGCGGACCTACCTTCGTAAAAAAAACATTGTTTATTTTAATTGTTGTTAAAATTATTATAATTTTATTTAGTAAGGTGATTGCTTTGTTGGAAAGAACATGCCTATGAGTTCTACTCACATGGAACCCAACTTGCCTTTTTCTCCAGTTTTTGAGGCCTACAGGATTTCATACTAATTATGTGATACAAAGAATGCTCCAAGCTTTTGCAATATGAATACGAAAAGAAAAAAAAAGTCATTTGCATGGAACTTAAAAACTTTAGAAAAGTAATAAATAATAATCATAGAAAACACAAACAGAGAAAAAAAAAATTGGGTTTTGGTTAAAGGCAAGAGAGGCTTTTGGTGTAAACATAAATTTCAGAACATAAACCTTACACTTTGGATCATTTACCATGTGTATTATCAAGAAATCAAGACAAAATGACATACCTGAATCCATTGATGAACGGTTAAACGGAAGCGTGATTATCAATGAACTCTTTGTTATTGATTATGTTATTGCCTTCTAATCCTTTCCCCTTTGGTGCCTTATGTTTCTCCTTGAGAGGATTTAGAAAAACCAACTTTAACCATTGTTGGTTTTGATTTCTATTTACTGGTTTTCAAAGCTGAAAGGTTGTGGAAGTTCAAAAGGAATGAAAACCAACTTTAACCATTGTTGGTTTTGATTTCTATTTACTGGTTTTCAAAGCTGAAAGGTTGTGGAAGTTCAAAAGGAATGAAAACCAACTTTAACCATTGTTGGTTTTGATTTCTATTTACTGGTTTTCAAAGCTGAAAGGTTGTGGAAGTTCAAAAGGAATGAAAACCAACTTTAACCATTATGTTTTAATTTCTATTTCTGCCCCTCATAGAAATAGAAATTATACAACTAGCTAGTATCTACACATTAGGTCCATAACACATATACCCTTAAGCCTATTAACTAAATTGAATCACTTAAATTGTAGGCTTCTTATAAATGATAACACCACATTTAATTATGTGGTCCCATTGAGACATTATCTAACATTTGGAACATATTATTGAATTTAACTTGAATTGAATTGGATGCACATGGCTGATATCAGATAATGATATCCCTAACATTTCTACCCCAGTAATTACAAGGCCCCCTTTTCGCTCCTCCTCTCTATTCTTTTTGTAATTTTCATTATCTATATAATTTTGAGTTCAAAATGGAACAGTTTTTTAACATCATTTGGTCATAATCGTTCCCATCTACTAGCCATTTAGATATTAATTTCAATTTCTTCCTTCGTGTATGAACAATTTCTTGAAGTACTTGTAGTTGTGAATATGCATGACACATAAACCTCAAACAATTTAAAGTTATATGATTTACATTCACCCACAAATTCATAGTTTTCTAACTACTATTAATTTTAATGAAATCCCCCACAATTACTTCCGCATCTTTGGACCATTAGTAACAACTTTTCCCTATGGATCGTTTAATGCTACCATCTTATCTATATCCATAGAACTAAATCATCTTAGTTACCCTGGTGTCCTTTGATTTAAGTTTTTTTCCCATCTAATTTAACTTGCAAAATTTTTGGGAAGATTGCAAATAAGGAGTATTGACATTTTTGCTAGTTTATATTATACAAAAGTGAGGTTTTAACAGTAAAGGTTGAATTAAAATATTATCCCTACTTCTACCAAATAAAAAATAATAATAAATTTTTTCAGTAAAATAAAAATGAAACAAATAAATTTTCAACCTTAGTAACAAAAAGAAAATGAAAATTATTTTTTTTTATTATTTAAATATTCATTTATGATGAAAATTATT
>NW_021025248.1:1508005-1615965 GCF_004153795.1 Camellia sinensis
AGTAACACAATTTCAATGAATTTGCACTCTTATTAGTTATTAGTGTTTGTGCAGAGAACAAAGGAAAGACTCATAAAACATATCGAGAAACCATCATAAAAAATGAACTAGAGATCTAAATTAGCAACCAATCCAAATATGGTTCCCCTTTCTCCAAGTTAATATCCTGTCCCTCTGAGAAAATGTTCCAGTTATGAGATTCTCCTGTATTAAGTGGTGGTCAACTAAAATGTGCTTGAAGCTGCTACAATTGTAAAAATAAATAAGCCGTATCATCACGCTCTATATTAATGGTTTAAATTTACAATCGTCATGCCAATCAATATCTCATAAACATAAATGGCAAAATGGGTGGATTGGGGCCCACACCAATTGAAGCTGTGAGCCCAAAAAAAAAAAAGCAATGTCCTCCACACACAAATAAAGAATATTCACATTTCCATGCCAAAAACCATCTGTAAAAATAAAATTAACCATTAGTATTGATTGAATAACACTATCATTTCAAATTATAAAAGAAAATTATATAAAACTAGAATGTATATAATGTTTTCAAAATTGTGTATTTATAGTCATAATTGTATGTTACATGTCCAGACAAGTTTCTCTCAAGTTTTCCCCTCCCGAAATGCAATTTTTCAGTTTAGTTTAAGGCATTTTCAACTTTAAATCCAAACCTATGTCTCCAACTTTAACTCCCAACCTATGTCTCCTACTCCCAAGTTTTCCCTTCCCGGGGGCTGTTTTGAATTTTCGCCTTCAAAACGTCCATTTTCGTCTAAGTTTAAGGCGTTTTCATCTCTAACTCCCAACCTATGGGTCCGAATTACATTCCGCCTATTGTCACAGGTCTTATTTTTCATGGGGAACCTGTCCGTGAGAGCCACACCGTGGCTCGGGGGCTGTTTTGAATTTTCGCCCCTGGAAAGCCCTCTTTCAACTAAGTTTAAGGCGTATTTGATTCTAACTCCCAACCTATGAGCCCGAATTACATGCCGTCAGTTGTCACAAGTCCTATTTATCAAGGGGAAGCTGTCCGTGAGAGCCACACGGTGGTTTGGGGGCTGTTTTGAATTTTTAACCCTAAAACGCCCTTTTTCTACTAAGTTGAAGGCGTTTTCGGGTCTAACTCCAAGCCTACGCATCCTAATTACATTCCGTCAATTGTCACAAGTTCTATTTGTCAAGGGAAAACTGTCCGTGACAGCCACGCGGTGGTTTTGGGACTGTTTTAAATTTTCGACCCCGAAACGTCCTTTTTTGACTAAGTTTAAGGCAATTTCGAGTCTAGCTCTAACCCTACGCGTCATAATTACATTCTAACAGTTGTCACAAGTTCTATTTGTCAAAGGGAAACTGTCCATGAGATTCGCACGGTGGTTCGGGGGCTATTTTGAATTTTTGCCCCTGAAACGCCGTCTTTCGACTAAGTTTAAGGCATTTTCGGGTCTAACTCCAAGCCTACGCGTCCTAATTACATTCCGACAGTTGTCACAAATCCTATTTGTCAAGGGGAAGCTGTTCGTGAGATCCACATGGTGGTTTGGGGGCTATTTTGAATTTTCGATCCCGAAACGCCCTTTTTCGATCAAGTTTAAAGCATTTTCAGGTCTAACTCCAAGCCTACGCATCCTAATTACATTCCGTCAGTTGTCACAAGTCCTATTTGTCAAGGGAAAGCTATCCGTGAGAGCCACACGGTGGTTCGAGGGCTGTTTTCAATTTTTGCCCCCGGAATGCCCTATTTCAACTAAGTTTAAGGCATATTCAGCTCTAACTCCCAACCTATGGGTCCGAATTACATGCCGTCAGTTGTCACAAGTCCTATTTGTCAAAGGGAAGCTAGTTTATTGCAATTATGACTTACAGTCTTTCGCATAACTGGATCATGATAGTGAAGTTACAAACTATTTTCATGGGTCCCATCTAAAATTAAATTGTAGTCATCACTGGATAGTTGGCAATCATTGAACAGTCAAGATAGATGACCTTTCACTAGAAATGATGAAAGAAAAAATGAAAGTTTTAGCTGGAGTTCTTAACCTACCGGTTAGAAATCATGGAGTGCAGAAAGTCAAATTCATTGGAGATGTTGTTGCAGCCACTAGATGTCTTCCTTTCTCGTTTTACTTTTCTCTTTTGAAAAATCTATCCAGAAAATAAAAAAAAAATAGTAATAGTAATAAAAAGAGAATTTATATGCAAATTGATAATGCAAAAAATGAAAATTAAACAGTTTAATAGATTATTGTTTTACCTCTATCCATACGTCAAAAACACTTTTTGAGGTGTCCTTCTGGCCAACCATCTGAGAACTGATCTCTAACTAAGAACCAATAAACCATGCAAATTATGTTTGCAGAAGATCAATCAAGAGAATAAACATTTATCAAGAAAAATCCCAAGAAACTTTTCATGAGAAAGACTTGATCTTCGCTGAATGGTATTCTTTCTTTAAGTGTCAATTACCATTTGAATGTTTCTTCCTTACTTTTGTTATCTTTCTATATAACTACTAGCCTTTTTATTCAAGAAACCTTCAAGGAGGGAAGAAAAATTTATTCGCAAGGTTGATATGCCTTTGTGGAGGAGCTATTACTCACCGGTATACTCTGCAAGTGCAGTAAGTGCAATGGTATTTGCCTTTAGTCCTTCCTTGTTACATATATACTTGAGCCTACAATAACCATTTTTCAACGAATCAAGCTGCATAATTGCAATCACAAAAAAGGTGACAGCTCAAATACAGTAGGGGACAATCATTAAAAATACACCCAAGCAGTGATCAATAGATATGTTCAGACCACACCCTCCATGCCTTTCTATGCCTCTTCCCAACCCGGCCGCCTCTCCAACTGTGAAGTACATGCACAACACTCCCTGGCTTCACCCAAACCATGCTAAACATAGATGGAGCTAGTAACTATAATTGCATTACAATCCATTTTTCTAAAAAATATATACAAATATATATATATTACAGGAGTATATTCGGGCTCAAAATCTGATATCAAGATTTATTTTAGTATTTTTTTTTGTGTGTGTGTGTGTGTGTGTATTGAGGGGTGGTTTGAGGGGGCAATTTTTCTAATCATAATAACTCACACACCACAACCACATGTTGCTAAAGAAGTCTAAACCCATTCAATACCTCAAAAAGGCCGCACCCAAAAGTCAAAGCATCTCTGAACAGTAAGTAATGTATATGAAAATTTAGATAGCCTGACCTTTCACCTGCACATGCAATTAAAACTACAAACAGCCTAAGTTCCAAGTTAAACCTCTCAATATACTAGAAACAAGCCAACTATCCCAATTACATTCAATACCTTGAAAAGGCCGCACCCAAAAGTCAAAGCATCTCTGAACAGTAAGTAATGTATATGAAAATTTAGATAGCCTGACCTTTCACCTGCACATGCAATTAAAACTACAAACAGCCTAAGTTCCAAGTTAAACCTCTCAATATACTAGAAACAAGCCAACTATCCCAATTAGTTACAATAACCCACATTGTCATGCAATGGGTAACAAACAAGAAAACTCACTTAAAAAAATTAGTCATGATGATATTATTTGAATTCATCGATCCTACTTATATATTCAAGATCACCTATTCAGACTTCCAATATTGAATGGGATTGTTACACTTCCTCTAATTAGAAAGCCTAGAGGGCATAGGCCCTAGAACCTTGGGCTAAAACTGAAGCTTACAGATGCTCTCTAGGACAAGATTATGGGCAAAATCTCTTGATCAAAATTTTGACCAATTCAAATTCAGCTGACTTATTTGAATTCAAATTTTTGCCAAACTATTGGTTTTACTTTAACACTGATGCTTTCTTTGTCATTTCTTTTTCTTGTTCACCAAAATAAACAAAAAACTAAACAGTAGTGTGTTCATATCAAATAAACAAACAAATAAATAACTAGTAGATGGAATATAACAACCAAATAAATACAAACAAATAAATATTAATGAATTGAACATTGAGTCTTACATTATTAAGCTGAAGTAGTCTTGAAGTGTGCATCTGTGAACATGCATCAGTTTTGAAATCATCTTCATCTGATTTTGAAAATGATTCTGTGAAGGCAAGAATAACACGGAGAAAAGAGAATAAGCCTCGGCGACGTCGCTTCAATGAATTGCCTTCGTTAAACATTGCATGTTCTGCAACAGAATCTTTATTTTGGGATTGTGCACCGCTTGCCCTCTTGGCTGGCATATCTTATAAGTTGAGGCTAAGGCCTTCAATTGTTGTTGTTCCTCTATTTTTATTTTTTTTATAATCGATTTGGATGCATGTCAAACACATATCCCACATACCACGGGCAGGAAGAAAGAGATGCAGGCAGAAATAAAGGTGCTTGTTCAAAGGAAATAAGCATATTTGTGAGCTGATTTAAAGGCCTTCAAAAATTTTCCAATCTGCAGGTACACAACAGAGTCCCAGAAATAACATATTTGCGAGCTAAAAGTTTATCTTGAAGGCAAATTGGACAAGCAACTAAAACAATGAAAGAGATGTAGTAAGGTGAGCAGTCAGTTGTAGGAGGTAAGTTTAACCTACAACTTTTTATGCTATATAAATTCATCAGATGTGTTTTAAAGATACAACACAAACAAAATTACATGTGAGGAGAAGCAGAAGTTCAATTTCATAGAAAGTAGAATTTCAGAGACATGCCAACACAACAAAACTGATAGATTTTGCAAGCACAATAAACCCATGTATATCAGGTCGCTTTATCAAACTCAACAAGAATATACCTTCAGTTCATGCAGATTCCAACAGTTTAGACCAGTGGATCTTGAAATAGATACAAAGGGAAGGTCACTCGCTTGTACAATCATCATACAACCATTACTGGAGCTTTCAGAACTGGTAGTTGATTCGTTTAATAATAGTACGATTTGACTTTCCTGTTTTCAACAACAAAAGGTCATATAGACAACCAGTTATGAAAATTAACGGCATAAACATGGAAACTCTTAAGATCATTACTTTATATAGACAGAGATCCACACAGTGGTAGCCATCAGGAACGGATAACAAGACAGCTTCCAGTGAGGCATTTCCCTCTTTACATTGCTCAAATCATGCATAAAACTCCTAGTGATGCCTATGCAATTTCTGATGTGTTTTATAAGTTGTGACAGCCTCAGAAGCTTCCTATAGAGGAAAAGAAAGCTGTTAAGAGTAATTTACTTGTAGGGGCTAAACATAAATTACTAGGCAGGCATCACCAAGGCACAATTATGATAAAATCTAATCTCGTACCATATCGCAAATTGAACATATGGACATGCCTCTGTCATTCGAAAACTATTCATCATCACACAAAAAAAGGGTATTGGACCAAAAGTTTCTTCTCAGATAGCATAAACAGGCAGTAACACAATTTCAATGAATTTGCACTCTTATTAGTTATTAGTGTTTGTGCAGAGAACATATGAAAGACTCATAAAACATATCGAGAAACCATCATAAAAAATGAACCAGAGATGTAAATTAGCAACCAATCCAAATATGGTTCCCGTTTCTCCAAGTTAATATCCTGTCCCTCTGAGAAAATGTTCCAGTTATGAGATTCTCCTGTATTAAGTGGTGGTCAACTAAAATGTGCTTGAAGCTGCTACAATTGTAAAAATAAATAAGCCGTATCATCACGCTCTATATTAATGGTTTAAATTTACAATCGTCATGCCAATCAATATCTCATAAACATAAATGGCAAAATGGGTGGATTGGGGCCCACACCAATTGAAGATGTGAGCCCCACTCCCATTGTGAGTAAACGGTAGAAAATAGAGCATCTATAATCTTATTCAAAATTTGATTGATAGCCACCCCTTCCAGCACAAAAGGTGATAGAGATCTAGTTCTTTAGACCATCCACTTACGATGATATCAACGCAACTAAGATGATTTGATTGGTCAACTAAGAAGGTTTTATTTTTTTATTTATTTTTTAAATTTTTTTAACAATGCACCAACTCATAGTCATAGCTATTATTTAAATTTTTTATTTTTTATCAGCAACGCATGGCTAATAAATTCCACGATGACAAGAAAATGAAAACTATTTCAAACATGCAAAAGAGGAATTACAAAGAAAACTTGTATTAAGGTCCACGAATTTCAAAGAAAAACAGATATTCAATTTATCATGCAACCTAGCATGTATCAAATTCGAAAGACAACCTTATGTGCTGAAGGACATACCTGGTAGTATGATACTGATGTAGGAAAACTTAAGGACGCAAATTTTGGTGAAGATGCAACTGGAAACAGTCACAAATCCTTAAAAAGTATCTTCTTGGAAATTGTAGTAAAGGGCACTTCGAAGGCCTGCTTCAAACTGTCAATGTGGAGTGATGATATAAGGCATTAATAACTAGAAACAAGCCACATGACCATTCAGTTAAGTTTTCTCAGAGTAAAAGAAAGACAGAAAAAAATCCTAATTTTTTAAGAAAGACTAGAGAACGAACTCTTCTAAATGTGTATCCATTTTGGACACTCAACACTTGGGTAAGGGTATGGGATATGTGTTCAGTTAAGAAGCATGGACACTTCTGCAAAGGAAGCGTGTCATGTCCAACATCCGTGTCCGACACCGACACTCTTCAGACACTTCTTCAAAGTGTCTTAATTAAAAAAAACAAATCCATGACAGTGGACACTTCACCAAAACTTCGTGGATACTTCAGCGACACTTTTGAACCCTCCAAATACCTCCTATGTGATGAATTTTTTTCAATAACAATGTCCTACATTCTTAAAAAAACACAACGTATGCATTCTAAATATGTTTGGAAATATTTATAAAATGAATACATCATGTGTATTACAATGTTCTATAATTTGTTTTGTATTCTTTAGAATGTAATTATTACTGAATGATATATTGACTTTTAAGTTATGAACTATATAGTTTTTTAATGTGATTAGTGTCATGTTATATATTTTCCATTATCTTTGAATAAAATATTCATTTATATATTTATGATATATAATATATTTTTCAAAAATAAAATTTTAACGTATCCCAAACGCGTGGTGTCCTACAATTTTTGGAAACCGACGTATAGGCATGCCCGTGTCTATGATACTTAGGTGTCCATTGTGTGTAATTGGACATTTACCCAAAAAATGTCTTGTAATTCTAGTTTGCCATATAATTATGCATGAAGCTTCCATGTAATGCGTGGAATGCTCTATGTCACCTTGAAATCACGATTCCAACTTAGTATGTTAAAAAAAAAAGAATATTAAGAAACATGAATATTTTGTGGTGTCTCTGCATGAATAGAAATGGAAATTAGATAAATCGAATGCTTCGACACATATCTGTACAACCGTATCAAAGTCCATGTAACATAGATGAGCAACAATTACTTCAACATTGTGTTCTCCATTGAATATTACTCTTTATTTTAATGTTTGATGGAAGAAAGAGTGAACATCAATATTTAAAAAAAGAATCTAAATCTTCCCTTTCGTCAGAAGCCTTAGAAATAAATTGCCATTATTTCTTACAAAGTTTTTATTGAGACTAAGTGAAGATCATGTATGCCAAAAAAATGTGAATGGGAGAAAGGAATACCAAGATTCCATTTGTTGAAATTCTTTAGCTAGTGTCCTTTGCAAGTATCTAACGTCCAAAAATCCCCCAAATTGAACTAATTCTTTGACTCTTTTCATAGTTTCCCTGAAGAATCAAGCAAAACAAAATTAATTACTGATCAATCATCAAAGTGCATGCATAATGAGAAGAAGAAAATAATTGAAAGGCGTACCTTGGAATGAGGCCAAGCCATGAATATTTACAAATTAAGAAAAATAATCAAAGGCACTAAATCTATGCCTTCATTGAGAGAGAGAGAGAGAGAGAGAAGCATAATTCTTACAGTTTTATCCCTCAACATATTGAAGGCATCCTTATGACACCACACTCTACTGCGCTTTCCAGGTTCCTTTTGTGATTCCCGACGAACAATTTCCCTACCCATGTCTCTAAGCACTTAGTGCATTATCAGCTTGTTGTTATCTTTATTAACTTCTATGAGACCTCTATGAGTGAGATTTTGAATACCAATTGTTATGGAGAAATCACATTCCTCTAGTATTTTAACTGTGTAATCTTTGTCCTTTCCAACAAAGAAACTGTCACGAGCCCAACCCGCCCCCATAGGTCTAGGATCGTAACCGGCCAGTAATCCGTGATTACTAAAGGCCTAACTGACAAAGCAAACAAAAGGGGGCTAGCGGAAGCTATTATGTAAAAACAAAACATCCATTGAGCTGTGCATTCAGATGACATTGCTATGCATATATATACACACACATATATACACGCATAAGTACAACAGCCATTACACGTTCGTCAGAAAATATAAGGAAAATAGGAGAAAAATACTCCTATGACAACAGTTAATATTAAAAACCACATGACCAAACACATGAATGCATAACAAAAGGGTGGACATCGGCTCGGTTCAAACTTAAGTAGGTGGGGAACCTCGCAGTGAGGCTCAATGGTTGGCTTGGCAAAACTCGAGTAAGACCGATGCTACTACGTATTTTCCTGAGCTGGATCACCTACAAGGCATGCCAAAATGTGAGCTAGACCCAGTGAATAACAACTGAGTGAGGAGATTATGAATGACAATTAAAATGTAAAATGGCACACAAACTAAACAAGCTTAATCAATATTTAAAAAGCATAACATTTCACATGGTGTGTACCAAAAGCAGCAAATACAGGCGGTCTATAAAGGACGAACAGACGGTCATGGGGACCAGACAGACGGTCAAGAAGACCGAACAGGCGGTTATAAGACCAAAAATCAGGTTTGATAGTCAACCTCACATTAAACAGGAGTTCTGAAAGATGGAACTAAGTGATCTATAGCGATCCCAGTTTTTCCTTCATTGTTTAATTGTATTCCGGACTCGGTTCCGTGGATTTGTTGTTGTCTTATTCTCGTTTCTGTCCTTTACTCTTTGTATATGAGTCTTAGGTCGTGTTGGGCAGGTTTGAAACAAGTTGGTTGTGTTTGGAAACCAATGGTTGATGTCCAGATTTTGGGCTTAACGCTCGAGCGGACTTGTTTGTATATCAATCCGAAAAACAGCTTTTTGGATCACTTTTTCGGGCCATTCTCTCTCTCTAACTTTTCGAAGCTTATGCATGATTATACTAGATTTATCTCATTATGTAAGATACATGTACATCAATTAGATGGTGACTAATCATTGATGAATGCACCTATATATACAATGTATAGAAGACTAATGCTAATACATTGAATGTGATGGATTTATTATGAATGAATCTTAGAGATGCATTATTTATCTATTATGAATATGTAAGATACATTAATCTATCTAATGAATTCATTAATATAGAAGATGCATTATGTATCATGAATGTATGAGATACATTAATCAATTTAATGAAGTTCATTAAATTATGGGTTTGGAGCACGTCCGAGTTTCTTCATCATCTTCTTTGAGTCTCTCCATTTGAGGCAGGGATAACTACTCATTTTTATGATCTTTGACATAAACTTTTGGTCATTTTGATTTAATGTTGGAGTTGAGTAATTTTGGGTGTTAGGGTTTCAAGATGTAAAAGAGGGGTTTTGTTATTATGACTCATTCATGTGTATTTTGGGTCTTAAAATGATGGTATTGATGATTAGTAATGATATTTGAGCCTTTGGGTCAATATTGGAAAAGAGAAGAGAAAAGCCCTAATTTTTAATTTATTAATTTATATAATAAATTTTGGAAAGATATGGAAATATGAAATTGAGTTGGAACTAATGAAATTGGGTAATTATGAGATGAAATGGTGTAGTTGGATTGTTTAATCACTCACCTTTGAAATTATTGATAAATTATCTATTTAATGCATTTATTATCTGTTTAGAAATAATTGCTTTGGGCTATCGGTGGAGGATAGTCTTGATTGTTGTAGACACTGCATGATGATTAGGTGAAATAAAACTAATCAGTTAAATATGTCATTGAATATGACGGTTGGAATAATACATCGAATTTGTGTATTGATTGATCGTGTATATGATAATTGTTTATATACATTGTATTGTGTGAGAGGAAATAGAGGATGTACTCCATGGTTTGGGAGAAGATAGGGGATGGACTCCTAAACTGGATTTTATTTGGGATGAGATAGGGGATGTACTCCACGGTTTGGGAGGAGATAAGGGATGGACTCCTAAACCGGATTTTATTTGGGAGGAGATAGGGGATGGACTCCATTGATACAGTAAATCTGTGTATCATTTATGAAGTATGACGTGTTTTAATATGAGTTGTTATCTCATGTGAATTGTGAAGTATGGAAGTGTTTTATTATGAGTTACAATCTCATTTAAATTGTTGATATTGGAAAGGATCATGGGCATACTTGTCATGGATTTGGATTGTGTTGTATGTTGGTTTATATGAGTTAAACATTTGTCAAATGCTAATGTTTTAGTTATTGCTCATATTATGTTTAGCATATCTCTACTGGGCGTTGGCTCACCCTATATGGGACATCATTTTTCAGGTCCAGGTGATATGCCACCTCCAAGGATGTAGCTTGGGAGGTTATAGAAGCTGAAGGCTTCCTTTTTGTGAGTATTTTGCATGTTACATGTAAATCAAGCCAAGGGCTTATTTTGTGTTTTGAGTTAGTACTCTCTTTTTTGTAACCAAGTGTTGGCTTGAAAAGTTGTAAGCCCGTAGGGTATTTACTTTTGATGTGAACATGTAATACTTTTGTAATGAATACTCTGATGAATAGAAATATGCTTTATCCTCTTATGTCTATGCGTGTCAAGAATGTGGGTTTATATTGTATTATTTTGAGGGCATTACAACTTGGTATTAGAGCGTACCGGGTTTGAATACTTTGGGTACGTGGGAAGTGATTAGTATCACAATGGGTTTGTCTCGCTTGTTAGAGACTTAGATGTATGATGTTATATGCTTATATGATAACATGTTTACGTGACTACTTGGGTATGGGATTTAGTTTCTAGGATGTTGATTGGATCCTTGGGTTTCTATGAGTCTTGTTGGAAAAGCACTTGATCAATGATGTTTCTAACCGGAACTCAAGCAACGCCACGGGACTGTCATTATCCGGAAATGAAATTCGTAAGTGCTTATGTGATTATGTGCTTACGTGGAATGAATTATTGTTGTCCAAGTATTAGAACGCGAGTGAAATAGCTTCGGTTTTTATAGATACGGGTGCATCTCATTCCTTTATATCTGCTGCATTTGCATTTGTTTTGGGTTTAGAGTTGGCGCAGTTAGTATCTCCTATTTGTGTTGTGTCACCTGTTGGGGGTGAGTTGATTTTGAAACAAGGTTGTAGAGGGTGCGATATAGAGGTAGCTGATCGCCGACTTTCATTTTCTTTTGTAGTTATGGCAATGTCAGGTTTTGATGTAATTTTGGGTATGGACTGGTTATCATCATACCAGACTGTTATTGATTGTTACTGCCAGAGGGTCACAGTATGTACCTTGAGTGGGGATTGTTTTCATTTCTTGAGGAATTGGGTTGGTAGTGTTTTGCCACCGGTGTATGATCCGCGAGGGCGGAGTGAGCTTAGTGGTCTTTTCGCTAGCCTTATGAGTAGTGAGTGTGATGAGATCCAGATTGAGTTGCCGAGAGTGGTTTGTGAGTACTCGGACGTCTTTTCTGAGGATCTTGTTAGTTTGCCACCCCATCGAGAGATCGAGTTCTTTATTGACTTAGTGCCTGGCACGACACCGATTTCCATGGCACCTTACCGTTTTGCCCCAGCCGAGTTGAGTGAGTTGAAGATTCAACTCCAAGAGTTGCTAGATAAGGGCTTTATTCGTCCTAGTGTTTCATCGTGGGGAGCACCGGCCCTCTTTGCTAAAAAGAAAGATGGGGCTTTGAGACTTTGTATCGATTACCGGAAATTGAATCAGGCTATGGTTAAGAACAAGTACCTTATGCCCCGTATAGATGATCTATTTGACCGGTTGAAAGGGTCCCGTTGTTTCTCTAAGATAGACTTGAGATCGGGTTACCATCAGTTGAGGGTCAGGGAGGAGGATATTCCAAAGACGGCATTCCATACGCGGTATGGCCACTATGAGTTTCTAGTGATGCCTTTTGGGCTCACCAATGCACCGGCAGTGTTTATGGATTTGATGAACCGGATATTCTGGGAATTCTTAGATCGTTTTGTAGTCATTTTCGTGGACGACATTCTGATTTATTCACCTTCTAAGAAGGAGCACGAGGAATACTTGAGAGTGGTGCTTGAGTTGCTTAGAGCCCATAAGCTATATGCTAAGTTTGGGAAGTGTGAGTTCTGGCTAGGAGAGGTCAAGTTCTTAGGCCATATAGTCTCTGGGAAAGGGGTGTCTGTTGATACATCCAAGATTGAGGCAGTGCAGGATTGGACACAACCTAAGAGCGTTTTTGAGATCCGCAGTTTTCTGGGATTAGCTGGGTATTACCGCCGGTTTGTGAAGGATTTCTCCAGGCTAGCTTCACCTTTGACTAGATTGACACAGAAATGGGTCAAATTTGTATAGAGTGAGACTTGTGAAAAGTCGTTCCAAGAGTTGAAAGTTAGACTTACCACCGCTCCGGTTTTGATTATTCCAGAGAGAGGTTTGGGTTATGCAGTGTATTGTGATGCCTCATAAGAGGGTTTGGGTTGTGTGTTGATGCAAGAAGGGAAAGTGGTAGCCTATGGCTCACGTCAGTTGAAAATACACGAGAAGAATTACCCTACACATGACCTAGAGTTAGCAACTGTGATTTTTGCCTTGAAGATTTGGAGGCACTATCTTTATGGTGAGAGATTTGAGATGTTCTCAGATCACAAGAGTCTGAAGTACCTGTTTACACAGAAAGACTTGAACTTGAGGCAGAGGAGGTGGATGGAGTTTATCGAGGATTACGATTCAGAGTTGCATTACCATCCGGGGAAGGCTAATGTTGTGGCCGACGCCTTTAGCAGAAAATCCATTAGTGATGTAGCTTGTATAGCCATCCAAGAGTGGGAGATGTTTGATGCACTTGGCAAGTTTGATTTGCTTCTGGGCGAATCCGTTGAGGCTGCGGCCTTGTTTTCTATTGTTGCGCAGCCTACACTTGTGAGTCGCATGTTAGAGGCACAGAGAGGTGACTTTGAGGTAGAATCCCTCCGAGAGAAGATCTCCAGTGGAAAAGTTGAGAAGGGTTTGACTGTATATCCCGACCTGAGTGTGAGATACCGAGACCGTCTGTTTGTGCCGAAGTCTTGCCGAGAGGAAGTACTCCGAGAATTTTACCATTCACGCCTTGCGGTGCATCTGGGAGGCACCAAGATGTATCGTGATTTGGGTCGCCAGTTTTGGTGGCGGGGTATGAAGAAGGATGTGGCAGTTTTCGTGTCTAAGTGCCTTACTTGTCAGCAAGTGAAGGCCGAACATCAGAGGCCAGCGGGTTTGTTGCAACCCTTGCCTATTGCCGAGTGGAAGTGAGAGCATGTCACTATGGACTTCGTTGTAGGTCTTCCGAGGACTCAGCGGGGTAGTGATGCTATTTGGGTGGTTGTAGACCGGTTGACTAAGTCGGCGCACTTCATTCCTATGCGCGTAAGAGATTCGGTCGATCATCTTGCCGACTTGTATATTCGGGACATAGTGAGGTTGCACGGAGTCCCAGTGTCGATCGTCTCAAATAGAGATCCTCGTTTTACTGCTAGGTTGTGGCAGAGTTTGCAGAGTGTCTTGGGGACTAAATTGACTTTTAGTACGGCTTATCATCTTCAGACTGACGGGTAGTCCGAGTGTACTATTCAGATCGTCGAGGATATGCTTCGAAGTTGTATTCTTGACTTTAGTGGGTCGTGGGAGAGGCACCTGCCCTTGGTGGAGTTTGCCTACAACAACAATTACCAATCGAGTATTGGTATGGCACCGTTTGAGGCCTTGTATGGCTGACCGTGTAGGTCTCCAGTATGTTTGGCCGAGGTGGGTGATGCACCTTTGTTGGGCCCGAAGTTGGTGAGGGAAACGACGGAGAAAGTTGAGCTTATCCGTAAGAGGCTTGTTACAACCTAGAGTCACCAAAAGAGTTATGCCGACCGTAGGAGGAGGCCTTTGGCATTTGAGGTGGGTGATCATGTCTTCTTGAAAATATCACCTAGGCGAGGTTTGATGAGGTTTGGGAAGAGTGGGAAGTTGCCTCCTCGGTTTATTGGTCCCTTTGAGATCCTTGAGAGGATTGGGGAGGTTGCATATCGTTTAGCTTTACCGCCATAGTTGTCCAAGGTGCATGACGTGTTTCATGTTAGTATGCTTCGAAAGTACGAGCCGGATCCGTCGCATGTATTGGATTGGACCAACTTAGAGGTAGATGAGGATGCCTCGTATAAGGAGAGACCGGTTCGGGTCTTGGATAGGCGAGATCAAGTCTTGCCAGGCAAGACGATACCCTTGGTGAAAGTTTTGTGGAAGCATCACGGAGTGGAAGAAGCCACTTGGGAACGTGAGTTAGAAGTCCATGGGAAATACCCGGACTTGTTTGTTAATGATTAACCATGTATTGGGAATTTTGTTTGTGAATGGATTCTGGAAACATTATATATGTTTTAGATTGTGAAAATGTTATAGCCATTGAATATGGTCCGGAAATGGAAGTTTATTTTAACATTGCATATGTTAATTCTGTTTTAGAAATGCAAATACATTGTTGGCATTGAATATGTAATTGAACTGTGGAAAACCTGTGTTGAAATTTGTGAATTTCAAGGGAATGCATGTTGATAACGCATGTTGTAACATATGTTGTAATTTGCCTCATGAAAAGAGATGGAATGACCGATAATGAGTCAAGTCAATAAATATTGAATTGTAATATCGTTGAGAATTGAGAAATCATATTTTTGAAACTTATTTATCTAATTTCGGGGACGAAATTCTTTAAGGGGGGGAGGTTATAGCGATCCCAGTTTTTCCTTCATTGTTTAATTGTATTCCGGACTCGGTTCCGTGGATTTGTTGTTGTCTTATTCTCGTTTCTGTCCTTTACTCTTTGTATATGAGTCTTAGGTCGTGTTGGGCAGGTTTGAAACAGGTTAGTTGTGTTTGGAAACCAATGGTTGATGTCCAGATTTTGGGCTTAACGCTCGAGCGGACTTGTTTGTATATCAATCCGAAAAACAGCTTTTTGGATCACTTTTTCGGGCCATTCTCTCTCTCTAACTTTTCGAAGCTTATGCATGATTATACTAGATTTATCTCATTATGTAAGATACATGTACATCAATTAGATGGTGACTAATCATTGATGAATGCACCTATATATACAATGTATAGAAGACTGATGCTAATACATTGAATGTGATGGATTTATTATGAATGAATCTTAGAAATGCATTATTTATCTATTATGAATATGTAAGATACATTAATCTATCTAATGAATTCATTAATATAGAAGATGCATTATGTATCATGAATGTATGAGATACATTAATCAATTTAATGAAGTTCATTGAATGAATAACTTGAGAGTTTCTCTCTCTAGATTACATCTTCTCTCTATAAATACATCTAGTTCTAGTGATCTTCTACCCTAGTTCCTTTGTATTAAGTGTGGAGCTTCCCTTTGATCTTCGTTTTGATCCGAAAAAATTGTGGGTTGGAGCACATCTGAGTTTCTTTATCATCTTCTTTGAGTCTCTTCATTTGAGGTAAGGATAACTACTCATTTTTATGATCTTTGACATAAACTTTTGGTCATTTTGATTTAATGTTGGAGTTGAGCAATTTTGGGTGTTAGGGTTTCAAGATGTAAAAGAGGGGTTCTGTTATTATGACTCATTCATGTACATTTTGGGTCTTAAAATGATGGTATTGATGATTAGTAATGATATTTGAGCCTTTGGGTCAATATTGGAAAAGGGAGGAGAAAAGCCCTAATTTTTAATTTATTAATTTATATAATAAATTTTGGAAAGATATGGAAATATGAAATTGAGTTGGAAATAATGAAATTGGGTAATTATGAGATGAAATGGTGTAGTTGGATTGTTTAATCACTCACCTTTGAAATTATTGATAAATTATCTATTTAATGCATTTATTATCTGTTTAGAAATAATTGCTTTGGGCTATCGGTGGAGGATAGTCTTGATTGTTGTATACACTGCATGATGATTAGGTGAAATAAAACTAATCAGTTGAATATGTCATTGAATATGACGGTTGGAATAATACATCGAATTTGTGTATTGATTGATCGTGTATATGATAATTGTTTCTATACATTGTATTGTGTGGGAGGAGATAGGGGATGTACTCCACGGTTTGGGAGGAGATAGGGGATGGACTCCTAAACCGGATTTTATTTAGGAGGGGATAGGGGATGTACTCCACAGTTTGGGAGGAGATAGGGGATGGACTCCTAAACCGGATTTTATTTGGGAGGAGATAGGGGATGGACTCCATTGATACAGCAAATCTGTGTATCATTTATGAAGTATGAAGTGTTATAATATGAGTTGTTATCTCATGAGAATTGTGAAGTATGGAAGTGTTTTATTATGAGTTACAATCTCATTTAAATTGTTGATATTGGAAAGGATCATGGACATACTTGCCATGGATTTGGATTGTGTTGTATGTTGGTTTATATGAGTTAAACATTTATCAAATGCTAATATTTTAGTTATTGCTCATATTATGTTTAGCATATCTCTATTGGGCGTTGGCTCACCCTATATGGGACATCATTTTTCAGGTCCAGGTGATATGCCGCCTCCAAGGATGTAGCTTGGGAGGTTGTAGAAGCTAAAGGCTTCCTTTTTGTGATTATTTTGTGTGTTACATGTAAATCAAGCCAAGGGCTTATTTTGTGTTTTGAGTTAGTATTCTCTTTTTTGTAACCAAGTGTTGGCTTGGAAAGTTGTAAGCCCGTAGGGCATTTACTTTTGATGTCAACATGTAATACTTTTGTAATGAATACTCTGATAAAAAAAAATATGCTTTATCCTCTTATGTCTATGCGTGTCAAGAATGTGGGTTTATATTGTATTATTTTGAGGGCGTTACAGGATCTATAAGTGTTAATGGTACCAAATGGCAAACACTGAGAATCATGGTAAAATCATCTTTCATTATCATAGGAATCCTTCAAGATAAATATAAGTTCGAAGCAGAATAAGATAATCAGGATTAAACATATTTATACAGCAGTGTTACTCATAGTCCGTTTCGTGTTGCAGACGGCTGGAATGAGGTGGTTGACCTACACAAACAGATATAAGCATAGAACACTTAATTTCCACACAAATAGCTAATTAGTTTCATTGCTTAAGCGTTCGTTGGTTTAAAAGTCGTTCACCCTTGTTAGATGCTTTTACATTGCAAATGAACACTAATTATAGATGTAAATTATGGTGACAAAGGCTCGAGAATGGGGAAAATAACACAGAAAAATGAAACCGAGGCTACAAAGCTGTCGCACGTGCGGAGGTCCTTGGCCGCATGTGTAGGACCCTCTCCGCACGTGCGCCCCTATGTGCTTTTATTACAGAATGCATCATCCTCCACCCCTGTTTTCCGCACTTGCGGGCCTACCCGCCGCACGTGCGCCGATGCTCTCCCGCACGTGCGGGCTCCCCAGCCGCACGTGCAGTTCTGGGTGCTCCAAAACTGAGTTTCAGCTTTGTTTTTGGGGTTCCAAACTCCACAAAATCAAACTCAAAATTGCTCAAATTAAAGACCAAAATTTAACAATCATGATACACACACAATTTTCATGTTCCACTCAAAAGTAGACCTTTAAATTCAACCTCAAGCTCAAAAATTTCATCAACAGCTTCAAAATTAGGTGAAGCTTAATGATTCAACAAAATTATAGAAACCTAACTTAAGGTCAAGCAAGATCAAATAGATGAGCTCTAATTTCTTCAAAATTTGGAGACTTCTTCTTGTTAGGGTTTTTAATTTAATTAACTACCCTAGCTTTCAAGCTTCCCATTTGTTTCTCATACCCCATGAGTTCAAGGTGAAAATTAGCCTTATGCAAGAGATTAGAAAGAAATGGTACCTCAAGGAGCTAAGTTAATCAATTTGCTCAAGATCTCCTTCACCTCCTTCACTTCTCTTCTTTCTCTCTAGAAAACTCCCACACTCTCTTATCTCTCCCTCTTTTTGTCCAACACCAATACATATATAAATATAAATAAACAAAACAAAGATGTAAGCATCTATACCAAACTATGGAATATTGACTTCATTAACTTAGTTAATTCTATTAAATTAGAAATACACCTACAAAATGCTAACTAAACTCTTCCTTTCTAATTATGGAAAATTAGGCTCTAAGCACTTGGTCCACTAGTTAATTCATAACCTTACCATTTAACGAATCAAACAGGTCTTTTTCATAAGGAACGTATCTAATAGCAACCATGATGCACATAAATAAGCAAATAGGGTGTAGATAAAGACACAATTAATATTAACCATAAAAATAACAAGGAAGTAAGAGGCAGGTGTTACAGAAACAAGCAATATCAAGGAATAAATTTTTCTTATGATCATCTAAAAAATCATAACTTATTTTAAGCACATTATGAATTTTCTCAGGAAAATGTGTTCTTAATTTTGCTAATGCACTTTCTCTCCACATCAATAGTTTCACCAGACAGAGAAGAGCCCAAGACTTCCAGAGCTAGCGGAAGGCCACCACAGTGATGTATTACCCTTTTTGAGTGCTCCATGTAAGCTTCAATAGGTTTATCTTGTCCAAAGGCATGCTGGCTGAAGAGACAGAGTGCTTCATCATCATTCAATTCCTTAACCACATACGACTTGTACACTTCATCAGCCTTTAGCAATTGCACATGTCTAGTGGTTATCATAATCTTACTTCCTGGATGAAGCCAATCTCGCATCCCCAATAATGCATTTACTTGGTCCAAATCATCAACATCATCAAGAACAACTAGAACTCTTTTACAGCACATAGCATCTTTAATCTTATTGATTCCCTCAGCAACACAGTATATTCTTTCCTTATTCCACTTCAGAATATCTGAAACAAGTTGTCTCTACAAACAAACCAAACCATTAGGTTGTTTTGCAGTTTCTCTAATATTTGCAGGAAAACTGCTACCTTCCAATTTGTCGAAGTTTTGGTTATAAACAATTTTTGCAATGGTTATAAACAAGTTTTGGTTGTAAACAATTTTCATGTTCCACTGTAATCATTAAGACTTATACAAAAATACTCTAATGAACGTGTGTGGGGGGCAATAAATGTAGAAGGGAAAAAACCCAGTTGAGAAAAAGCAATCTAGGATACTCAAGATCTCATGAATATGACAATAAAATAGTACAATTTGAAATTGGGCAAGAAAGTAAAAATGAGAGTGAAAATTGGGCATTACATTACCTAGCAAAAATTTAAAATAGCATTTGGATCAAATAGCTTTTCTTTTCGCAACCTACAAGTAATCTATTCAACTCCTCCCTCTAATTGTTCCCCTAATCTGTATCAAATAGCATTTGGATTTTTCAACATGTTAATATTCTTCTCTTTCCAGAAAATGAAACGCAGAAATAAAATGAAATGCAACCTTAAAAAAGTTTCAATCCTAAAGAAACCAATTTATGCACACTATTTATCATGTACAATGACACTGTTACTTTCCATAATTGAAGTCGCTATTTGGAAGCCCATTGATTATAGATTATAACATCTTAAAATGGTTTAAATCATTACATTCTCCAGCTCCCAACCTTGTGTAGCCTCACAAAAATATGGGAAGAAAGGAATGGAGCCTAAAAGCATTCAATGACTCAAACTTATATATATCAAAATGGCATGTGAAAATGGCATCCATCAGTAACCAAACTAAAGTTCCATGGCTTGTCACAATGGAATCAGTTAGATCGCATAAGAAATTAAAAAAGAAAGAGAATCCCATCCAAAACCAAAAGTACCAACTCTGCTTAGCGGGTGTTACATGTGTGTGCACAAGATACAATATGGTCTAAAGGGTTGGTGAAGGAGCCACTAGTCAATAGTACTCCCCAAAATATGGTTTAACTGATGTTTCCATTACATTACCTAGCAAAAATTTAAAATAAAAAAATCCTCAAGCATTCTGGTAGAATTATCAATAAACTATCATGTCTTGAGGGGTATTCTAAATATTATCTTTGACTTTCCCTAATAAATTAGTCATATAATAGAACCAGAAAATGTAAGTTTTTATTTTTATTTTTATTTTTAATACACAGCAACACAAGAACCCAAACTACACCTAGTGGAGCCACCAAAAGCTTGCATGAACTAGTTATCTAGTGAAAAAGCCTAAGGTCAAAAAGCTAAGTGACAAAAAAAAACTAATAACGCCTATGACGCAATAATCTATTCAATTTGCTTGTAATTTCTTGAAGCGCCTATGACGCAATGCTAAATTCAAGGTATCATCTAGCAAATGTCACAAGGATAAATGCATATACAGTAATCTAATAGGCTTATGGGGGTTGAGTGGCACAAAATTATAAACTAATAGTAACACAAATATGATGCTTCATCCAAGAATAAAAATGTTTCATGTAACTAAAATCAAGATGAGACCTTTGTTTAAATTGAGCAAAGTATCCATTTGCTAATTTCAGAATAACTAATTTATTTAAATTATTTTTCTCACAAACTCTAACTTACAAGTTACAATAAATGTTCTGGCACAGAATTCAAAAAGTAAAATAATAATGGTATCTTCATGTTTTCCCATAAATTTCTTTTGATACTATGAGGTGAGGTTTGACAAAGGATTTTTTTAGTAATCTCCGCCTCCTCCCAAAAAAAAAAGACTATTTCAACTCAAACCAAATCAGGCCAATTGGAACAAGAAATAGTTTTAGAGTTCAACTTTTTTTAAATCACAGAATCATCCAGTCCAATCTATGTGATCATCCAATCTACTACGGACTTGTAACTTGTAAGAGAAAACGTAATTTTCACAGCAGGTGGTCAAGTAATTATAGAGAAGTCTGACCCTAGTTCTATCACCATGCAAAATTGGGTACTACAATCATACCCCATAGTTCAACTAAAGGCATAAAAATCTAGATTAGTTGTCATATAGTTCACATTCAGTTTAGTGCTACAAGCAAATCATTTGGGATATGAAGTTTATGTAACAGAGTGTTGTTGTGTTGTTATATAGGCATTTGTGATAGGACATGACTGGGGTGCTCAAGTTGCTTGGTACCTTTGCTTATTCAGACCAGAGAGAGTCAAAGCTCTTGTTAACTTTAGTGTTCCTTATAGACCAAATTCCCCTATGAAACCAACTGAATTCTTCACCAAAAAATTTGGAGATGGGTTCTACATTTCCCAATTTCAGGTAACAATCAGTCTGAGAATTTTTCTTCTCATATTATTTAGATCTTTTTCTTAAAACCAGCAGGATCCAGCAGGATCCAGTTGTATATGTTTGCACAAAATCAACACAATATGGCTTAGAATATATAAAACCTGAGTTGTATTGTTTTCTCTCTCAAGAAATTAGTAATAAAATCTAGTTCTTCATTTTTCTATCTTGCTTATTCTTCTCTGCTTCCTGGTTTTCTATCAGTAAAAGTTGTTCTTTCACAAATTACATAAGAGATGACAAAAATTTGGATATAGAAAATACACATTCTTCATTTTCGCAGCACAGAAAAACCAATGCTTGGATCAAATACTATAGTCTTCTACAAAGCACATCTGAAATTCACCAAAATACAACAAGCTAAAATCCACACACATGCTCCAATCTAATATGACAGAAAATAATAATAATAATTCGAATTCAGAACTGAAATCAAGCAAGTTCATCATTTTCGCAGCACACAAAATACACAATTAAGAATTGAATGGTTCAACTTGTAACTGTAGCAGATGAGGAAGGATTGATTCAAACCAAAGCTTCGTCGAAAGGTGATCTATGGTTGTGACTACAGCGAGTTTGCCGGCATATGCTGGCATTTCAAATGCTTCCGCTGCATAAACATGTTTAGCACCAACCTGATATGAGAAAAAAAGTGAGGCAGAGAAAAGGAGAGGGTGAAGTTGGGATAGAATTCTAGAAGACCAACAGACAAAGATAAATCTATTATGTCAGAATATTTTCATGCGCAAACACAGATAAAACTTAGACAACCAAAGCGGCAAATAAAGACAGAATACCACTACCAGCACCAACATCCACAACCACAACACGACCAACAAAATCGGTGCAATTCTCAATGACTGCAGCATAATAAGTTCCTGAAACAAGCATGTTTATCATGTCACTCACACATGCACCTTGTGATCTATAACTACTCAGTATAGGCATGCATTTCTTTACAATTAAGGAAAAACAAAAGATTTGACAAGATACAAAGCATTTTACCAGCAGCACAATGGCACATATGCCTTTAACAAAGAATTTTTTATTACAAAAACAGAAGGCGAACACCTACAACAAGATTAGGAAGCAACAAATCAAAGCTCAGTGATATAACCTGTCCTCACATAATCCTGTAGCATATTTTGCTAATGTAGCAATTGTCCATAGTAATGAAAATACCTTTTGGCAAAACTAATGATCAAATACAACATGAATACCTAAAATGACTAAACCAATATTGCGTTATACTATCTTTCCTTTCCTTTTCTTTCATTATTTTTATTTTTTAAAGTTTTTTCCATCGCCAAAGTTGTCATAGTCTCATAGAGCAAAGGTGGTTTGCAGACTTGGCACAAAATGGACAAATAATATGGAGTCAATTGTATTGATAAGAATATGTAGTCAATGATGCAACCAACAAATTGATTATAGAAATAAATATCATGAGGATGAGACCATTCATTGGAATCTTGTATGCGGTGAAAATAGACATCAATCATTTTAACAGTTTGAGAAAACCACTCAGTCATCTCAAATAGTACAAAGACACACAACACCCTAATTCAATTTCTTGACAATGCCTAAGACTCCAGTCAAAAATTGCTCCCTAAGGGTCCCTTCATTCAAGATAAAAGAAATTTTACATAACCACAGTTGAAGTAGCCAAAGGGGCAAAACTTGCAGAAGCTGTGGAAAAATCGAGAAATGGTGGAGGTCATGGATCAAATAATCTATTGCTTCTTGTGGTGAAGTAAGGAAAATAAGTTAAAAACCCAAGCACAGCATGCTCTCTTTTACTACAAAAATATTGGAGACTGTCCCAGAGTGAAACAAAAATAGGAAAAAAATATATTAAACAAAGGCCACCTGAAATCATAACACAAGTCCTTTTTGTCATGGGGAAGCTGGTTGTGACATCCGTAGAGTGGTTCGTGGGCCGTTTCGCATTTTCATCCACCTAACGCCCTTTTCGGTTAAGTTTAAGGCGTTTTCGGCTTTAACTCCCAACCTACGCGTGCTAATTACATTTCGCCGGTTGTCACAGGTCGTATTTGTCATGGAGAAGCGGCTATGACATCCATACTGTGGTTCGGCGGCTGTTTCGCATTTTCGCCGCCTTAACGTCACTTTTCGGTTAAGTTTATGGCGTTTTCAACTCTAACTCCCAGACTCCACATGCTAATTACATTCCGTCTATTGTCACAGGCCCTATTTTCCATGGGGAAGCTGGTTGTGACATCCGTACGGTGGTTCAGATGCTATTTTGCATTTTCGCCCCCTTAACACCCTTTTTCGGTTAAGTTTATGGCATTTTTTACTCTAACTCCCAACCTACACGTGCTAATTACATTCTATCTGTTGTCAAAGGTCCTATTTGTCGTGACGAAGCTAGTTGTGACATCCGTATGGTGGTTCGGGGGCTGTTTTGCATT
Organism: Camellia sinensis; assembly: GCF_004153795.1. NCBI lineage: Eukaryota > Viridiplantae > Streptophyta > Magnoliopsida > Ericales > Theaceae > Camellia > Camellia sinensis. Next base: position 1,531,903 of record NW_021025248.1, read on the forward strand.
TTCGCTCCGTTAACGCCCCTTTTCGGTTAACTGTAAGGCGTTTTCAGCTCTAATTCCCAACCTACGTGCCCGAATTACATTTCGTCTGTTGTCACAGGTCCTATTTGTCACGGGGAAGCTGGCTGTGACATTGGTATGGTGCTTCGGGGGGTTGTTTCGCTGTTTCGCCCCCTTAATGCCTTTTTTCAGTTAAGATTTAAGGCATTTTCAGCTGTAAGTCCCAACCTACACGTGATAATTGTATTCCGTCTATTATTACAGGTCCTATTTGTCATGGGGAAGGTGGCCGTGACATCTATATGGTGGTTCAGGGGCAGTTTGGGAATTGGGTTTGTTTTGATATATGGGTGATGCGCTAGCTTAGACAATTCAAATATTTTAAAAGGCTTATATGCATGCCAGATTTAAAGTACAAACAACAAAATTAATTAGTTGCCTTAGCCAGACAGTCCGCCAAAAGATTTTAATTAGACATGAATTTTCCAAAAAATCTTATTTTAGTTAAACCCTTAATTAAATATAACATAGCAATATATGTTCAACCACTATTAACTAACAAAAAGTATGCTAGAGCATGATCAGCTGAATATCATACCATATTGAGGGTTTCCTTCTTCTTGTGGAGAAATTGAAGAGTGTTTAAGCATGAGCATATATCACGCTCTGTAAATAGAAGCATACAAGGATATCAAGGCCATAAAACTCAGAAACATTCTGCAACACAACGCCATAAAGAATATTAGAAGCCTCTGAAGAATTCATCAAGATTACTTGATGTCCAAAGTGGTTTTAGCCAACATAAATGCTTATCATAAGTAATAGCACATGACTAAATCTGATGTGAGTTTTCTAAATGAGAGTTGAGTGAAGGTCAACAAAAATGTGTGTTATTCTAATTGTTTGCTAACTTGTGCAGCAGCTTGAGGAGCTCTATCGCAGATTTTGAGGGTTGAGTAACCCTTAATTAAATATAACATAGCAATACATGTTCAACCACTATTAACTAACAAAAAGTATGCTAGAGCATGATCAACTGAATATCATACCATATTGAGGGTTTCCTTCTTCTTGTGGAGAAATTGAAGAGTGTTTAAGCATGAGCATATATCACACTCTGTAAATAGAAGCATACAAGGATATCAAGGCCATAAAACTCAGAAACATTCTACAACACAACGTCATAAAGAATATTAGAAGCCTCTGAAGAATTCATCAAGATTACTTGATGTCCAAAGTGGTTTTAGCGAACATAAATGCTTATCATAAGTAATAGCACATGACTAAATCTGATGTGAGTTTTCTAAATGAGAGTTGAGTGAAGGTCAACAAAAATGTGTGTTATTCTAATTGTTTGCTAACTTGTGCAGTAGCTTGAGGAGCTCTATCGCAGATTTTGAGGATTGAGTGTTGTGAGAAACATACTTGAATATCTCCAAAGATTTGAGTGTATATTCTATGGGTTGAATGGAGTCAGCCAATATATAAGCGGTTCACTAATCTCTATTTATCTAGATAGCCATCTGAATCTGCATTTGCCCCTTGCAATGTGAACCCTAGCACTATGTTGCAGTTTAGCTATGAGACTACAAAAGGTTGATCCCTTTATCTACATTAAGGTAACAATTACTGGAGAGCTCAAAGTTGGGTATTAACAAAATAGTGATCATTACAATCCATTTACATGCTGACACACACACAACATGAAAATGGCAAGTCCAGCAGTGGACTGCATGGAACTTGTTGCGTCTCTGATTCTACCTTGAAAGCCACTCTTGTATTGGAAGTGTTAGGTTACAATAATAAGGCTTGAGTTCCTGTTTTAAGCCCAAAAAAATTGACATAAATTTAGCTAAAATACTGGAGCTTAGTGTTATAGTGTTAGGTTACAATAATAAGGCTTAGTGTTATAGTGTTTTCGTTTAACTATTTAGTCGCTAAAAATATTTATTTCCTTTTTGGCTACCAATTATTTAGTGGCCAAAAACATGATATTATTATTATTTTTAATTTGTCCATAACCTATATATTCTGTGCAACCTATGCCATGTATATAAACACCTCACAACAAATCATAACCCAACCCCATAAAGAGCATTTTCATAAGGAACCAGAGGTCACAATAACAACAGGACAGATATACCGCCTACTACCCACCAGGTCACCACCCTTGTGATATAACAATTCTAAAGTTATGAATGCAGCAAAAGGATTGCTTCTTCTAGTGCTGCAAATGAACCCACGTGATCATATCACATCAAGCGCAATTAGTAACTCATTATCAAACAAAATACTCAGTTGATATACAACAAAACTCTCCTGATTTATATGTGAATCTATCTAATATGAACAATTTAAAGAAGTCAATAATCATTACCAGAAAATGGGTTTTCTTGACCAAAAACATTCACTTTTAACACCGTGACTACCCAAATCAGCTGCAACACTGGTTGTACGCAATACTCGTATGGTCCATGTAACATAGCTCAATAATTAAAAAATAACCTCTTTTTACTTAGTGATATAAGAGTTATGCTAGCTACTTCTACAAGCTACTATTTGCGGAATAATTTCCAAACTTCATAATATCCGGTGATTCCCAAATATTGAATGTTTGTTCACTATGTTGTAAAAGATGGCCAAAAGATACTTGCTTTACCTCTTTAATGGAACTCTTTTAAGCAAGACTAAACAATTCATGACAACTCATGACTTTACCTACCAATAGGGGAAAGAGAAGGTTCATACCGTTGAGCTATTTTCATCTCCAAGCTTCCATGACGGGTTATTCCAAGGATCTGATTCATCAATATATGTCCCCCAGCATGATATGCATACATGTTGATCTGCAATTTTAGCTCCCTGAACAGGACGAATCATCAAATCAAAATTCAAATATCACACTAGATATCTAGATTATAGGAACATCACTTCATAACAACTGGAGCTTCCAAACACAACATGAAAAAGATTCTTCGTTAATGCTATATATTTAGCAGATCCAATGAGCTAATACCATAAGTTCTACAATCACCTTTTTATCTAAGAAACAGAAGGACAAAACAAAGAGCAGATCAATGACTTGTAATATTGAAACTGCTGAGGTAGAAAAATATCTTGAAAATCAATTCCAAGTCCTATTTGTCAAGGGGAAAATCAATTCCAAGTCCTATTTTACAAATCTAATTCCCATATTAACATATCAAACAAAAAAATGAGACGATCAATGAATGAAAATGATCACAGAAATGATTAATATAGCTAAATCTGAGCTCAACCTGTGTTAAAACAACAAAATTGAGACCCAAAAACCCAAGAACGAATCAAACCCAGATCTGAAACAATCGATTAATCACCACAATTCGGAATTGAAGCAAACCCAGATCTAAAAGAGAGAAGAATATATCAAACCTGTTCGAATTGGAGCCAAGAAGTTACCTAAGTCCAGATCTGTTGATGTTTTCGGGTAGAGAGAGGGGAACGAAAATTGCGAAGAGCTCCTACAATCGAATCAAACTGTATTTGTGTTGTTGTTCAAATAATGGCAATGTATGAGAGAAGAGGCGTTTGGGAGGGCTTGGTGTTTCTCTCTCTTGAATTCCGGAGAGAGACGAAGCGTTTGGGAGGGCGATCGACAAAGAGAGATCAGCAGAGAAAGAGAGACGGAGATCGACAGAGAGAGAGACGGAGATCGACAGAGAAGAGACAGAGAGACCAAGATCGACAGATTTTTTGAAAATTACTCCTTCTCTGAAATAAATTTTTTATAAAATTTACACTTTTAGTGGAACTTACACTGAAAACAAAACATAAGCTACTTATATCTATTGTGAAATAACTTACACAATTTTTAAAAAATTATCCCTTTTGTGAAATAATTTCTTTCATAAAATTTATACATTTTGCTAAAACTTAAACTTTTTCTGAAAATGTACACATTTTTGTGGAAATAGTTACACCTTTTTTCAAAAAAGGTGTATGTTCATAAAAGGAATAATTTTCTAGAGAGTTATTCCTTTTGTAAAAATGAAACTTACACTTTTTGTGAACTTACTTACATCTTTTGTGAAATAACTTACACTAATTCTGAAAAGTTACGTTTTTTGTGAAATAATTTCTTTCATAAAATTTATACATTTTCTTAAAACTTACACTTTTTCTGAAAATTTACACATTTTCATGGAACCTTTCTGAAAAGTTACTCCTTTTGTGTCATAATTTTTTTCAAAAACAGTGTAACTTTTCTAAAAATTATTTCATAAAAGGTATAACTTGTTTTACAAAAGATGTAAGTATTATGTGTAAGTTGTCAAAATTTTATGAAATAAAATTTTTCACATATGGTGTAACTTTCACAAAAGGTATAACTTGTTTTACAAAAGATGTAAGTATTATGTGTAAGTTGTCACATATGGTGTAACTTTCACAAAAGGTATAACTTTTTCACATATGGTGTAACTTTCAGAAAATGTATAACTTGTTTTACAAAAGATGTAAGTATTATGTGTAAGTTGTCAAAAGTTACACTTTTGGTAAGCAATTTTACAAAAGATGTAAGTTGTCAGAAAAGTGTAAGTACTTTCACAAAAAAGTGTAAGTTCCCACAAAAGGTGTAAGTTTTCACAAAAGGCGTAAGTTCTCACAAATGGTGTAAATTTTCAAAAATCACTTACGCCTTTTTCTGAAATTACTTATTCTTTTTGTTAAATTTTACGCCTTCTGTGATAATTTACACATTTTGTGAAATTATTTACATCTTTTGTGACAATTTACACTTTTAGTAGTATAATATATTCTTTTATTCATTTACCTGGAAAGTGACTTGCTTAGCAGGTCACCAATGTGCTTGTTTTCAAATATTTTTGTATAACTCAATACATAAAAGGTGTGAGGGTAAAAATAGAAAGGTGTAAGTGCCTTGCATACCATACGCAAGGCACACCTAAGAAAAGTCCTAAACAAATTGCTTGAATAAAGAGTAGAATATCATCCAGATTATTCTACCAAACTGTGAGTTGTACAAGAAAAGGAAGACAAAACCAAAACTCAGTAATGGAGAGACAAAGCATCATTCATGATTTCTGCCAGTATCAGAGTCTATAGTTAAAAGTTAATTAAAATAATAATAATAATAATAGATAAATAAATAAATCTAATGAAAAATGTGAGTTCAATTCATTTCCAACAGCTAAGACAGGAAACTTCAACTTCATGGTTTCAGATAACTAGACCTTGATGCAAAAAGGATCCTACATGACCAACGGCTATGATGCAAAGTCATACGTTAAAATTGAAGTATTGAATAGAAGTCTCTGATTAATCAAAAGTAGTACAAAAAATAAAAAAATCCTCCACCATTTACCTCATTTGAGCAAATTTTCAAGACACACCAGCAATATTTACATTTAAAATATATAAATTAAATTCCAATATCTCAGCATCAATTTTTGTAATTAATTAGGTTATGGATATTACACCCACCACGATTTTATTTGTTTCTAAAATTACAGATTAGATCAAACAATTATAGACTTGTAGTTATCTAATAGCAACTTCTATAAATACAATTTCAACAAGGGGAACCTGTATACATATTGTCTTTTGAAATGGGAAACCTATGATGATGCATCAAAACCATCCTCACTGAGTTCAAGAGATTATAATTATTTCAATATTTGCTAAGATGGTACATTTATTTGGCTACAAACTTAGGTCAATTTCTGTTTTCCTAATTCAGGACTTAACCAAAACAGAGGAGACTGTGTGTGTTTGTATCCATGTCTAAAACAGAGTAGACTATTTGTGTTTGTATCCATGCCCTTGCATGTACGTCATTGTCAAGAGGCCGGCATGCTCACTTCCAACATTCTGTCTCAATCAAACGAAATCAAATATCAAAAGATGAGAGATATTCTTATGTTTTTCAAAAATTTCATAAACCTAGCTTCATTAAACATACATTTGGATGATCATACTTTTTTAAACATTAAAAAAATCATATTATTTTCATTTTTATGGTTTTACTCATGGCTGAACAAACCGCCTCTAGTTCAAACAGAAATATGCAGCCTAGTCAATGCAAGGCCTAAAGGTCCGATAATGGTGTGCAAAGTGGTTTCACAGCATTTATCAATGTTCTTAAAGTTGAACCAACTTGTTATTAAATTTATATGTAAGCTTGACAAGGAATAATATTCAACAACTAGGATCCATTTCTTGTGTATTGTTTATGAGTTCAGCCAAATATGTTACAGTTTATGAGTTCAGCCAAATATGTTACATATCAATGTTCTTAAAGTTGAACCAACTTGTTATTAAATTTATATGTAAGCTTGACAAGGAAATATTCAACAACTAGGATCCATTTCTTGTGTATTGTTTATGAGTTCAGCCAAATATGTTACAGTTTATGAGTTCAGCCAAATATGTTACATAATCGTTGTATCATATTGTTTGTTGCTTACTAGGACGGCATTTGGAATATTGTTAACAAATTGAACATATGTAGTCCCTCCCCTGCGTTCTAGTCAAGATTCAGGATATAAAGAATGTGTTGTTCTGTCCTACGCTACAGCAGAGTACAAGGCATGAATTCATATGCCAACTAACTAACAAACAAACAAAATTTCCAATCCATTTAGAATTGCTTGCTAAACTTCAACTTTATTTATTGTAAGTGTTCAGTACTCTACTACCTCATACCAGCTGATAAGCTCCTAGTTCATTTATTTTCCTTTTCTTTTCTAAATAAAATACCACACTTCTAGACTAACCCTTTATATAACAAATTAACAATAGATATATGACACCACCTCCACTCATACAAGAAAACAAACACTTCACAACCACTTCTCGCTGGAATTTCTTGTTGTCTCTTCTAGGAACAATATTTTCCACTAGCTCCTTTTTTAAACTATTGTAATGGGATGAGAAATGGGTTTGTTGCAGAACTTAAGAGAAAGATTAGAAGCAGTAATAACAACTATTTCGTTGAGCTACTGGAAAAGACAGTTAATCAGTTCTGGAGAAACTACTAGGAGCCAACAAACATAGGAGATTGTTAAGTCCATGCATAACCCTCCCTGTCACATGTGTCGATCCTACATTGCGAGAGAGTGACTGTCACAATTCAAACCCATCTTTATAAGTTTAGCATCGTAACCGGCTAGTAATCCGAGATTACCAAAGGCCTATTGAACAGTAATATAGTAGTAGGGACTGGCAGAAGCCAATAATTAATCAAATAAAACGTCCAATAAGTTCTGAAGACTTAAATGGGACAGAATGAACTTACATACATATATACATAAATATACGTATCAAACCATTACAGTCACAAAAACATAACCAAAACTCAGGGAGTTAATCAGACAAACAAAACCAATCTTGTCAACATTCAAATCACATATAGCACTAGTTCACCATACAAAAGGGTGAATTTTACACCACCCATTAAGCTTCGAAGCTTGACCGGTTGAAACCTCACAGTGAGGCATAAAGGTTGGCTTAACAAAAAGGCAGAGACTAGGTCGACGCCACTAAGTCCCATCCTGTCCTTGATCACCTACATACATATATAAAACAATGAGTTAAAACCCAGTGAATGACTATGTAAAAAGGTTATGAATGATGTCCTTACTGTAAGTAAAATCAATCCATTTCAGTAGCAATTCAATTATTAAATCAGAAGCATATACTCATCTCATATAGAAACCATAACAGTCGTACGTAGTACATCCAACAACAGAACAGTACAGTAGGTCATAAAAATCGAACAATCAGAATTGATGGCCATGCCATCAATACAGTAAACAAAAGTTTCAAGATTTGGAACTGGCAGAAATCTTTGTAACAGTAGCTATAACAGATGCTAAGGATGCCACGACTACAGTTTATAAAACAGGACACTCATTCATTCAGAAAACAATGCCATTTCAAAAGCAAAATTTAGTATCATTCAAAATAAATATAACTTGAACATAGCTTTACAACGTTGTTACTCACAGTTGGCTTCCTGAATCACATGGCTAGGACGCAGCGTCTAACCTACAAAGACACATGCAAACATAACATGCTCAATTCACAATCATTTCGTTCAGTCGGTTCATGTGTCAATTCACAATCATTTCGTTCAATCGGTTCATGTGTTGCTTGTTTATTCATTCACTACTTGTTCATTCAATTTGCTTGAATCGTTCTCTAATTCCTTTTTGAATTCATGAAATGCATATGCATGTGAAATACACGTGAAAACCATGCAAATGGAGGCCCTGAAGGTCGAAAAACGAAAAGAAAACGAAATTGAAAATCTGCTCTGACAGCCGCACATGTGGGACCTCTACCGCACTTGCCTCCTTAGATGCAATTAAAGCAGAAGGTGCAATTTTCAGGGCTCTGCACACCGCACATGCGAGGGACCTGGCTGCACGTGCAGAACCTCCACTGCACCTGCTTTCGCATGTGCAATTAAAGCAATGCTGAAGCCAGAATTTGCCCTGTTTTCCGCACATGCGGACCTCCCCACCGCACGTGCAGATCTAGGTTTTCCAGAATCGAAAATCTGCTATTGTGTGAAATCCAACCTTTCCAAAATCCAACTCCATTTTTTTATAAATCAAGGCCCAAAACCCCTTAAAACATGGTGAATGAACAATTTCTAACTTCAAACTAAAACCATGACTTCAAAACAAAACTTAAGTTTCCATTAAAAGATCAAAACCTCTATTAATGGCAAAAATCATGAACTATGCATATGTTGAGTTCCAATCTCAAAATCCAAGGGATTTCCTCCTAATACTCACAAATATCATGCAAGAAAACATGAATCTCATGAAAATATGTTAGGCGTGCCATGATCTTAAACCAATTCTTACCATTCCTTCAATATCTTGCTCACTCATAAATTCTACTCCATAAAACTACTAATTAAGCTTGATTTCTCCTTAATTAAACTTAGATCCCATAAATTTATGAGTGTAACATCTCAATTTCAAGAATTTAGAGAAGAATTTCTACCTCACTTGTTGAATTTGAAGACGAACCTCTCTCTTCCTCCTTGTTCTCTTCTCTCTTCCTTGAACTCTTCCTCCTCTCCCTCTTTCTAGAACTCTCTCTCCAGCTATATATCTCTCTCTCTCTACCAAACCCACTAACTCATCTTTCCTATTTGTTGAGTAGGTTAAAGGAATTCATTAATCACTAATTCCCTAATCTTCAATAATTAATTATGAGCTTGAATTTAATTAAGTCAAACTCACTTAAATCAATTCTCACTATAACCTAATTTAACGTAAAACAAATTTAATCATGCTAAGATGAATTAGGCTCTAATTTCCTATCCACATATTTAATTCAACCTCCAGATTTAACGATTCCGACAGGTCTAATTCCTATTCTATCATATCTGTTAATCAACACACGATTCAAATAATACATGGCACATACCTAACACACACATTGCACATAAACAACATATAAGCACATAATCAAGGCAGATCATATGATTAATTTAATTAATCGAGGAGGCGGTTGTTACAGTGACTTTGGATACAACCTATGGATTGAGTGATCGCCTAAACATATCTGAATTGTCTCTGTGGAGTGACTGAAAGAAAAAAAAAAAAAAAAGGTTAGGCAGAGCCCTCTATACATTGACACTCCCAAAGCATCATCCCTTCCCGTTGCTAACAGGTCCAATTTGTTGTGCTAAATTATTTCATCCATCACCGCAACTTACAGTAAAAGAGATCATATGTTCTATTAGCATGCGTTCTCTCTTTCTCTACATATTTATAGACATGATATCATACAAGCTATAAACATCCAAATTTTTATTTATTTATTTTCAAATCCAAGAAGCCAAAGCAGAATCCCTTGGGCATTTGACAGACCAAGCATTATGGAAATAATAAGCTCATTACTTGCATGCTATGAAGCACGGACACCTCTTCGAGGGCTCCGTACCAGTGTCGGACACGGATACGCATCAGACACGCGGTGGACACATGTCCGACACGCAGCAAAGAGTGTCCCATTTTTTTATTTATTTATTTTTTTTACATGCGGACACATTGTGGACACGTTTGGACACTTTGGGGACACGTTCGGGGGTAATTTCATAATTTATAAAAAAAAATTTGGGGTCGATTTGTAAAAAACAAAAATTGAGCAATATCTGCCTAATTCGATTAGAACAGAAGAGAAAGGGCGAACAGAAGAGAAAGGGAGAGAAAGAGGACCTGGTCACTTTTCAATGGTCGCTCGTCGCTCATCGTAGCTTGTCGCTCGTCACTCATCACTCGTCGTCGATCCTCGTCGGTCGTCAGTCCTCGTAGCTCGTCTCGTCGTCACTCGTTGAGGTACATTGCTCTTCTCCATTCTTCTTCTTCTTCGTTCTTCGATATTCTTCTTCGTCCTTCTTTTTCTCCGATCTCTCTCAGTCGCTGTCTCTCTCTCTCCTTCTCCCTCTCTCTCTCTCTGATTTTATTTGTTCTTTTATTTTTTATTTTTCCTTTATATAGTGAGTGATGTTGATCCCTCTCTCTCTGTCTTCTTTTTTTTTTTCTATTTTCTTTTTCTGATAATATATATAAATATATATTATATACTAATATATATACATATATATTTATATACTAATATAGATATATATATTTGAACAAAAAAATCTTTTTTTTTTCCTCTTTTCTTTTTTTCTATTTTTTAGATATTATTATTTGCTTAAATAAATACATTGATTCCGGTTAGCTCCTTTAAGGGTCCGACAAGACTCTGTAAACTGTCCCGACATTGATTACGGTTAGCTCCTTCATGCCAAACTCAAGTTGGTTAGTTCCTATTCCCCTTGAGTTTGCGGGGGGCTGTTAAAAATGTACCAAAACCTACCACTATCACCTACTTCACCCACTTAAACCTACTCCACTAAACCTAACCCACTACACCACTACCACCTCACCTACTCCACTAAACCTAACCCACTACACCACTACCACCTCCACTTCACCTACTCCTTAGCTACTACACACTCACCCTCTTCTATATATAGGAATCATGAAACATTGTAATAGATATAACATTATATCAATCAATAATACATAAATTCTTACAGTTGCAATATATCAAGTTGGCAGCGTGCGACAAATAAAAATGCATTAACACCTCATCAGGTACATGACAAAATTTGTAGCAAATCAGCAATATTACCAAGTACTTTGTCAAGAATGGAGTTTATGAATGGCAGAAACAACTTCAGTGATGCCCTGAAATTTTCTCCTTTCCTTCATAAGCATCTTAGCAAAGTCAAGGGCTCGCCGCTCACAATCTGCTCTTTTACCGGCATTAGTGATTGATTCAAAATCCTCAACATGAGCTACCCCGACAATTCTCCTGTCATCAAGAGGAAAAACATCATAAAAATTTTGATCCATAATTCCAGAATCAGAATTTACTAATGTATTCCTTGTAAATACATAAAAGGAATTAAAAGATAATCAATCATAAACTAAATATGGAAGAAATAATTCCAAGGACTTCCTGAGGTTTTTAACAATTGTAGGGACCGACCTCCCTTGTGGTTTCTAAAATTACGATGTCCTCTCATGTCAGAGTCGTCAAGCAGTTAACTGCAGATGTACAATTAACCTTTTTGTCCTTTCAAAATCAAATTTACACGACACTACGTTTGTAGCTGAACAAGCATAAATCAATTTCTGATTTCCTCCCTCTTTGTAGCCAAACAATCACCACTCAGGTCTAGAATTTTTCCCGGTCACACCCACCACCACCACTAGAGACTACACAGCCCTCCCTCTCTCCTTTTCTTTTTCCCTCTCTCTCCCCTATTCGACCACTGTTGTTGCTGCTTCTATTCCAACTATTGTTGCACCTCCACAATCATGTTCCTTTCCACCACCACTAATATGTCACCCAAAAGGTATATTTGGAGAACATTTTGACATATTAGTTGAAACAACTTTTACCAAAACTCATTTCTAAAAAACTAAATTGTGAACATCAGCTATTTCATTAAAGGAAAATGCTAACAACCGCCCGTGGAGAAGATGGATTCATGTAACCAACCCCATTTGATGGAACTTAAGGTTTGGTTTGGTTTGGCTAACCACTGCCCATAGTTAATATGGATAAAAAGTGTATTAAAATATGTGAGAAGTGTATAGAAATATACAAAAAGTGCATAAGAATATGTAAAATGTTTATTGAAATTTACATCATTTGATTATTAACAAACACCCATTGGGTGGTGGTCATTAGCAGGACCCTTCACTAAATTCCACTTTGAAAGGGAATCAGAATTCCGCTTGTATCCCAAAATATGTCTTTTGGTGACTGCATTATAATGACAAAAATGGTATATCATCAACTTTAACTTTTACATCCATTAAAAACTAAGCCAACATGCAAGAAATAAAACAGATTTCCAAGAAAGAAATAAAAACTACATAGGATGTTAAGATGAAAATTTTATGAACAAGAGACACCTTAAGTAACAATGCACATTTAATACAAGCAAAGAAACACTGTTGGCTGTTGCATCCATAAAAGGAGGTGCTTAGAAGTGAATGAGTAATCTTAAGGTCACTAAAATAAGTTTCAAATGCAGACATTCTACACACTTCGAGAATTTTATTCAACAAATATAACCAAGTCCACCATACATATGTATGAGTGAACAAAACGAACACCAGTAAACAGATGTTAATGAAATCATAGAAATAAAATGGATGATCACATGGAAAATTACAACTTCTATTTTCTTAGCATTCCTATGATCAAGGTTTGTTACAAATCTTTAAAACCTGGTCCATGCAAATAGGAAATGGTGCATCACAAAGGAATTTTGGCAAATGAAAAAAAAAAAAAAAAAATACCCAGGAATAGCAGGGATAAAGAAAGAGGGTACAGAAATTCTAGTAAGCAGAGCAGGAAATCACTATCTCACCTTATCATTTTGGCAGCACCAAAACCAAGAGTGTCATGGAACAAATCTTTCATGAATTTCTGTTTTACCAGCAGCTGAAGTTGAGGGTTGTTATAAATTGTTGGAAGATAAGCCTCACCAGAGCCATCCTTGTGTTTGTCCCACAAAGCAGTAAATTTTTTGTGGAATAAATTCCAAGTCTCCTCAATTGTCCTCAAGATCCAATCTTTATATGCCTGCAGAGCAACATGCCTTTAAACACAAGGCACAATAGTGGAGTAACCATTTATAGCAATGAAATAAAGTATTAATATCAATGTTAAGTTTAATATGGTGAAACACCTATAAAAGCATGCAAGCACACTTGCATATACACAGACCACTGACACAGTTTCTCAATGAGAAAAATAAAAGGAAAAACCATACAAGGATTGCAAGTTATCCTTTTCCATTGTACAGCAAAAACAAATGAGCAGTGACTTCTTGACAAGAAATTACCTAAACGAGGTATCTTTAAGCAAAAGTGATCTACTAAAAAATCAACAAAATGATATAGTGAGTGTTTGGGAAGTTGCTATTTTAGTAGGCTACTTTAGTTTTTGGCTATTTTAGGAGGCTAAAATTTTTGTGTTTAGGAAGATAGTTGGATTTTTTTGTAGTTAGATATGATGTTTGTGAGAGAAAAAGTGAAATAATTATGGGTTTGATGTGACATTTTGTCTTATTGGCCATTTTAGTCTATTTTGTCTTTTGGTGCTATTTTAGCCAAAAAAAACTAAAAAAGCTTCTTCCCAAACATCCCCCATACTTCCTCTTTCTGCAAAATGTTTAATCATACAAGTCCTGCATCTTATCTTAGGTCATATTCCATTGGTCATTAAAGCCGAGAATACTTCATTTCAGGACATGTGAACATACTCCGTACAGCAGTCATGCCATTTCCAACTTAAGCACTCAACAGTCAACTCTATAGTATCACCTTTTTTTCTAAATGCACTCCTAAAACTAGTTTTTTTAAACTGGTGCATCAAATCAAAAGTAGATGCACACCACTGAAACATCTCCAGTAGTTGGTGCTCTATTCAGGTAAGTTGGGATGCAGCTTTGCTGCTAAGCTGATATAATTGGCTTCTTACAATGTTTTACATCTAGTAGATCTTATATACAGGGCTATTGACGGGATAGCCGGGGGCCAATAATCGACTTCAAAGGAGAGTCATTGGTAAGAGAGATATCCGATGCTCCATGAAGACTTCTTTGGTCTACAACCAGGGCTGCCGTCCGATGTGCACCACATATGAGGTTAGAAAAAAAATGAGTTGTTGCCTTGATCCGGAGAGGGAATGGAGTTGAGACGGCTTTGCTCATGAGTTAGCAGTCAGACAGAAAAGGACCTGCTGGCTTCTTTTCTTTCCGGAGAGCTGTGAACCTTTTTTATTATTAGTAGCAGCTCATGAAGTAGCCCTCTTTCTTTACAAAAAAGTGAATACAGGCCCCTTTACTTTCTATTACATTAGTAAAGCCTAAACGCTCTTTACTAAAAAAAATTTTTTTTTTTTATAAATATCGCTCTTTACTAAAATATAATAGAAGGTAAGGCAGTCAAGCCCTATCTAAGTAGAGCTACGGCTCCTTGGTGGGAATGAAAAAGCGGTACCCCTATCACAACAAGGCAAGTTCAGTTGACGGACCACTTTTTGCTGGGAGAGGAATCGTTTTTGTAGTAAAAAAAGCTTATGCACGTAGCTCATTGGAAGTTAAGAGTCTTATAACCCAAAAACGGGAATAACCCAAAAACGGGAATAGTGGTTTTAGTAGTTCCTTAATACCTTATTACTAATCTATTTTTAGTCAAGAAAACCTTCACCTGGCTAACACACAAAAAAGCACCAGCAGGGAAAAAGGATGAAACACCGACAGAAGGTACATGAGAGTTATTTGTGGACAAGAAGAAATCAAAAGATAATTACGGAATTTCTGAATATTAATGTGCAACACAAAAGAAAAGGTTTAAGAATTACTAAACATGTGACTACATAATGACAACATCCAAACAAAACATCTGGATCTGATTGACTATTGAGTGATCAAGGAATATAAGGAAAAATGCCGCATGAAGCAGATTGAACTTTTTCGTACTTGAGGAAATGCATCTCTTACCTGGAATTTTTCCAACATGGTACAAAAAGAGTAGTATGAACAGGGTAGACAGGCAAATTTCTTCAAATACAAGAAGCTAGGTAGACAAGTTAGTCACATCCACCTACTAGACTCATCAGTCACCTTTGCTTCGATAGGTGTATTTTCTATATTTTTTTGAAAAGAAAATTCATTCATTTCTTTATTCCCCATTAACCAAAAAGGAGATGGGTCAATGATTAGGAACTTGGGGGAAGTCGGGCTGATCAGGTTTCTCCATTCAAGAAATCATAAAGAAACAAAAACAAAAACAAAAACAAAAAAAGTGCAGTGACAGCCCAGAGGGCAATGCAAAGTTCCAGATCTATTACACTTGATGAACAAGAGAAGCCCCAAACCAAATCATTGTTTGTCCAAAAAGGAAAGTATGATAATAAGATGAATCAAATGACGAATAAGAAAAAACAAGAAAATGACATCTTTTACAGAGACAAAAGCATATAGATAAGAACCCAACTACATACACAATGCATGCTTAAAGCATACTATGCATTTCTCTTTGGACAGAACTAGATTTCACAAAGTATAAACCCCAAAGTAAACGTGAACAATTGAAGCAATCAAAAAACAGGAACATAAATCTTGAGAAATTTCAATCAGACGCTGGAAAGTACCCATTAATTGATGGTATTGAAACTGCCATAAGAATAATTGTCAAAAGATAGCTATGGTGTTTACCAACACTATGACCTTACACACGACACGACATGACAGAATGGAAAGGCATCATATTCATGTAGTTGACCCAAACAGATGGGAGAAGGTTTTAGTTGAGTTACCAACATGGCTAATCGGACATCAGCTGGTACCATGATGTCACTGGTGAACAAAACAAATTACGTATTTACAACAAATTAAAATCAGAAAACCAAACAACATGTTCAAGTAAATATGACAAGACTACATGAGGAAATACAGGAAAGACAAATACTACAGAGGCAAAATAACAGGTCATTAAGGGTTAGAACACCTGAAAACAACTAAATAAGTATGAGACAAATGTGCAGGTAGGACATACTTTTCGGTCATTCTCCTGATCTGCATGACCATCTTGAGCGAAGAAAGCCAAAATTAAATTTCCTACAAAGGCTCCAATATCAAACCCCATAGGCCC
This sequence comes from Camellia sinensis, assembly GCF_004153795.1. Classification (NCBI taxonomy): domain Eukaryota; kingdom Viridiplantae; phylum Streptophyta; class Magnoliopsida; order Ericales; family Theaceae; genus Camellia; species Camellia sinensis. The sequence continues at coordinate 1,548,150 of NW_021025248.1, forward strand.
ATAGAAAGCAAATTCTGGATCTATAACCTGAGTTGAATCGCTTGTAACCATCACAGAACCAGTATGGAGATCACCATGTATAAGGGCTTGGGCCCTTTCGCAAAACCTAAACAATTGGTATCAGCTAATGTGAGGACAACTTTTCACATCTTCCATAAAGTAAGTAAAACAAAAAGTGAATTACTAAAACTGTTACAAAATATCACAAGAAATGTTCTACTATTATGGCTGCTGTACATGGATTTCAACTCAGCAACTTCAAGCTTCAAAGCGTTATCCTCACGAACTGCCTCCACATCACGATCAAGATAGGGAGAAGTCCAGCGGTTATGAGGAGACACTTTGTAAGGATCAGAAAAGACAACCTGCTCAGTGAGCCTGCATAACTCCACATTCCCACAAAAATCAGCAACTGCAGAAAACATTCAGGTAAACACATAAGTTTCATGAATTCAAACAAACCAGTATTCTTTAAACTTGTGATGAGTTCTATATGCATAAAAGTGATGAACACATGGGACCTCCAAATGACCAAAGCGAGTCCAATTTCAAAACTTTATATAAAATAATAGGCATTTTGATGCATGTTCGACACATGTTGGGACATGTCTAACGAGTTTCGGTATCCCACAAAAACATGATATCATCCAAAAACATGATATCATCTTACAAGTGCCTATACTTCTTAGTTTATAGCACTCAATTTGTTCTCGTCATTGCTTAGTGTATTAAGCATCATGATTTTAACTCATCCACCATCAAACAATTAGATGAACTCTAGGAAGGATAGATTGAGTACAAACCCAACCTTTAAAATAATGCACAAAGTGGTTGCCCTCATGTTTGTGCCCAAGTCATATTCAAAATTAAGTAAAATAAAATAAAGAAGCTCCTGCAATAAAGTTAATAAAATTTTAAAACAAGAAAGAGATAACCGTCAAAATGGTTACCTGCTCGTTTGTGCTCCGTGGTAGTACGGTGAAGAAGTGATGTGAAGAAAAGAGTCCTTGCCATATATTCTGATATGTGTTCTGCAAGCAACGGGTACTCAATTCCAGCTATCAACCCTTTCCTCAATATTATATGTGGAGGTTCCAAATAGCGCATGCCAATCAAAGACATAACCCTGTCAAAGTGATAAACTTCCGGAACATGATCAGGGCACAAACGACCATGCTCTTTTAGAGTCACTGCCTCAAAGTAAGCGCGCTCCTTTGTCATCGGCCATGATTCCCCTATGCAACGTATGTATGGGAGAGCCTGCAAACTCCCACAACCAGAACTTTTATAAGTAAAAGTATATTAGTAAAAAGCACATTAAAAGGGGGTGAACCATGTACACCTCACAACCACATTTGAAAATGGAAATAATGCTTTCAATTACAACATTTAGACACTGTTGAACGTATGAGGATTTTCAATCAATCTAATCGGATGCATTTTTAAGGCATGAATCCAGAGCTTGAAGATTGAATTGTATTCTAAAGAACCTAATAACTGTGAGCAAATTAAAAAGTTCAACTTTTTTTTTTTAAATAAAACAAAATTCATGTTAGGAGTATGTGATTATGCCCAATCTTCTTCCGTAATTAAGTTAGATTACTACTACATTTCATCCATGTCAGTTATATGGATTCAATCAGTTTGGATTCCAATTTCCAACATATCAGGAGTATCTCAAAATACTTCTCTTAATAACAATTTAAAAGAAGCCCAACTTTATCAAAATCCTCTGCTAATCCATGGGAAAATAATGCCTGAAAAAATTTGGATGTTCCGGCAATGAACCAGCATTTCCCATGTTCCAACTCCCACCATATTTCTTTGGGACAATTACAATTTGGTGTAGATTTTTAAAAATATCAGATCAATGGTAAGATTTATGAACATTAATAATTAAAGTTCTAAACTTTTCAAGAATTCGTAATTGTTTTGTGAAAACACCACTGAATTGTAATTTCACCTATTTCTTTTCAGCAAATTGTTGGTATTTTCCATTGCACTCACATAATCATAATACACACCCATTCAAAACCCTTGAGAACATGCTAGCACGGTTTAAATAAAAGAGAAGATCCAACAAATGCGAAATCAGGGATAATAATTGCAAATCAATAGAGTGCAAGTGAGTGTGAGTAATAATTGGATCATTTTAGCTAGGTTCTCACTTGCACCGAGCACTTGTCTCACTAACACCCCATTTATCTGCAATTATTGTTCCCGTACACCACATGTATGTATAAATGCTTGAATCAACTAGCTACGAGTGAGTTTTCAATAAATTCACATGTATGAAAAATGAATAATAATCCGTGTACAATAGGAATTCAAAATTTGACAATCTTCAAAGCTTTACATGAATTTGAACGTGTCAATCGAGTGTCATACCTGTTTGGCGACGAGCGAACCGGAGGGGCTGGAAACAATATAGACGAAGTTGAGATTTCCATCGCCGACCTCTTTGATTTGGAGGTCATCGAGTTCGTTGCCGAGCTTAGACGACAGAGATGGAGTGGCCTTTATGTACTCCACCAAAGACTTCTCGTCCAGTGGCCGGAACCCTTCCGACGCCATTGTCGGCTAAGCTTTGTGGCGGCGACGGTGGTGATGGTGAACTTCGGCTTAAAAATGACGTTGGAGTTTTGACGGTGAGAAAGGAAGCTAGGGCTTGAAAGGAGGGCCGGACTGGATTAGATTCTTTAGAATAGTGAATGAAAGTAGATACATTGAACTTGGCCTGTTATGAGCCAAGCTTTGCATAATCTTTTTTTTTTTTTTTTTTTTTTTTTTTTTTTTTTTGGGTATTATTATACCATCTCCAACTCTTTCCAAATTTTCTCATCTAAATTTGAGTAAAATATTTGATTTAATATGAACTATTTCTAATTTCTTTTTATTAAATTCTTATCAATTTTTTTAAAAAAAAATTCTTATTATTTCAATTTTTTATCAATTTTGATTAATCATTTCTACTGTTTTATCTTTTTAAATATTTATCAAATTTAAATTTAATTAATGATTTGATAAGTTCTCAATTTGAGAAAAAAAATTGACTCTCTTTTTTAATTGACAAACAATTGCTAAAAGAATTATAAATGATTTTGAAGCAATTTTTCATTAATTTTAAATTTGATCAAAGAAAATGTAAGGGGTTAGAGATGTTTTTTGTGTAATAAATCTAACAGAAATGTTAGAAATCTTTAAAAAATTATTAAATTTTTTTCACAATATGTATGGATATCACATCTATATACGATTGTATATAAATTTTTGATAATGTTTTTAAAGTTCTTAATATTGCTCTAAATCTTATTTTCTATGTGGTGTATTAATACATAAGTGACATATAAATTGTCACACTATTTTCGTAAATAATAGTTATTTTTTAAAAAATATTTATTACTTTAAAAAAAAACTAATAAAAAACACATATTCGTTTTGTAAATTAATTTTTAAAATATTGTTACGCATGTGTTGTTTTTTAATAAATTTTTTTTGAAGTTATTTTTTGAGTTTTCAAAATTTGTTCTTATGAAAAAAAAAATGATACAATTGAATTGAACATGATCCTTATTGGACTCAATTATTTATTGATTAACGTCAAATTTGAAAATATGTCACAACTTGCTTAAGTTGATCAACAAATACTTTAAAATAATTATATCTAACAAACATAAAATTAAATTAAATTGTCAATATTTGAATGAACAAGGAGTCACATCACAATTAGCCTTTACGGAAATTAGATATCATATATTAAAATTTGTGATTTGAGATAAATACAAAATTTCAAAGTTACACAAATGTCATACACGCATAAGTTTTTACAAGTAAACAAAAAGCAACGCATTTGGAGAAATTCTATTTTCACACAATTACATAGCTCAGTGCATATGATTTCTCAGTATGCCTACTTATTTATTTGATTATAAATTATTTTTTTCAATCTACACAATAAATGTTCAATTTTACTCTTTACTCATAGTATTGTACACACACAAACCCCTCATTCCACACACTTGTTGAGTAGACCACTGTTGTGGTTTCAGATTTGTTGAAAATTGTAGACCCATGCAGCAGTTGCAGACATACATTAAAGACCACAGTCTTCCATTCCATTGAAGATCTCATCGCCACCGTCCTCAAACACAACAGAAATCAATCAGGTCATTAATCATGGGCATAGAGATAAGCAAGAGCATCACTCTTCTTCATCCATGGAAACTTCAATTGGTGGTAAAAATTGCAGTAAAATACACAGAATTGTCATCAATCTAGATTTCAAGAATAGTAAATTTCATCTCCTTGAGGTAAATGAAAGAGCTCGGCATAGTTGGACAATTTATTTTTTGGCATATTCGATATGAAGTTCTAGTGACTCAACTCCACACATTTAGATTTGCCGGTAGTTCCCCAAGAGTTGAGAATTGCCGTCGTATCGGACTAAGAAACGCTAATTCGGTGAAATTTTCGAGTTCGATTTGTCATTATGGTCTCGAACTCCGGCAAATCAAGAATAATCGTACGGTGGAGAAGTGAGGGATAGAGAATACAACAGCATATGGCGGCGTTGATAAGTGCAGCAGTGGTTTTTAGTGAGGAGGAGAGAGAAGACGAAGTCGGTGGTGAAAAGATGGGTGGTTTCGAGAGAGAGGAGAGAGTGGGATCTGATACTGTGGTATGTTTTGGTCTTTGAGCAGAAACCACTATTCGGATCAATAGAAGAAGAAGAAGATGCATTCGAATCTAGAGTCTAGTTTTTTTTCACTCAAAATGTGCATTGAGAATTTTTTTTTTTTAAAATGTGTACAAAGAATATTTTGATATAATATTATATGGGTCTATTATGGTCATTTTAGTTTAATTGTTATTGAAATAATATTTCATTAAATGTGTATACTAAAATAAGTAGGTGTGTGAAAATATAATTTCTCCATGTATCCCATCTAGGGGTGTCCGCGGTTCGGTTTGGACCCGTCCACATCTATGAGGTTTGGAAAAAAGTCAACCCATAACCGCTCGCAATGTAGTTTGCGGTTTGTGCCGATAGGGTTCGCGAATGTGCGGGTGGTTTGCAGATTGGACTTTTTTTCAAAAAATTATTTTTAAACCTTTTTTTTTCCCCATTTTGTCAATATTTATTTTTAACTTTTTTCCTCCAATTTTTCTAAAATGCTCCAACATTAATAATTAATGAATTAAAACTTATAAAATAAAAAACAAAACAAAATCAATTCGTAACCTAAACAAATCATTCAAAATCTACATTCATCATTAACTTGCATTCATCCTGCATTCATTATTTATAACCCAAATAAAAAAATCCTACATTGAAAATCCTACATTCATCATTCCTAACCCAAACACAAAAAAAAAAAAAAAGAAGTAATTCTTCATTAACTTACATTCATCCAAAATGCAAAAAAAAAAAAAAAATTCATTAACTTACATTCATCCAAAACCAAAATGCAATTAAAAAAAAAAATTGTTGTCAAACTTCATTCAATTCAAACCCATGAAATAAAATAAAAACATTTCTAATATATCAAACTTCATCATGAATCACATCCAATCCAACTTTTACAAATTCAAATTCCAATTCCATGCATTTGGTTGATGAACCCTACACAAAAACAAATTGAAAAAATATAAACTTTAATCTTCAAGCTTCATAATTCCTTTGAGACAAAAAGTGTAAAAGAATAAAGTAATGAAAAGATAAACAAATGTCTATATATTGCATCTCAATATAGTAAGAAAATGTATTGAGTATATGAAAAAATTATCAATGAGCAAATGGATATTAGAGATCAATTATAGCATCAACATTATAGGTCAAACTTGAAGAGGAATTTGGCTCCAAAGTACCTAATTAGGAGTCAACAAGAGAAAATTAATAACACTTACATTAGAAAATGAACAATACAAATAAAAATGAAGATAAATAAATTCTCATATTATCTGAGTCATATTGTTCAAATTCCTCCACATTATCCATCGCATTTCAAAGAGAAATTGGAAGGTTGCTTCGAAGCCAATTTTGAGTATATACAAAAGCTTCAACCATAGAAGGCGAGAGTGAACTACGAAATGGGTCAAGAATACGCCATTCCATACTAAAAATCGACTCCGATGCAACGGTAGAAATAGGCATGGCCAACACATCCCTTGCAAGTTGTGACAACACCCTATATTTGGTTGCATTCACCTTCCAATAATCCAAAATCTCAAATGTTTGATTATTTGCAAAATGTTCAACCTCGGATAAATATTTTTTCAATTCCGACTTAGATCCACTAGTGCATCGCCCCTCCAAATAGGAATTAAATTGGGAGTCAACTAAAGAATAGGGATCATCATCATCATCATCTTCCACCATATTCACAACTTCACTCACACTTGGAAGTTTCTCATTTGAAGGATAAAGTGTGACATAATGGTTAATTTTGCTATTGTGCTCATCATCATCATCATCGTCTTTGCCATTGTGCTCAAAGTATCATCCTCCTCCAAAATTAATTGGTTAATTTTGTTTTCAATAACAAACATTTTCTTGTAAAAAACATTGGAAGTAACAAAGAGAGACTCTGAAAATTTCTTAGTTGCAACATAAATTAATTTTAGAGACCTCAAAAAAAATTTACATTTTTTCCAATCCAACTCATTCGGACTTCTCATTATGCCACCATCAACATCCTTGAAATAAAGTTCAAAGTTAGAATCTACAAACTTCAATCGGTTAAAAGCCTTCTCATACTTTTCAGCGGCCTCTAACATCAAATAATTAGAGCTTCACCTAGTTGGTACATCTAGGCATACAAGAGCTTTTGAATCAAGTTTGAGTGTGGCCGCACACTTCTTAAAAACATCATGCCTATGAGGAGAAGACCTCACATATCTCAAAGCAAGTCTAATGTTGGCAATAGAATCGTCCATTTCTTTCAACCCATCACTCACAACGAGATTAAGAATATGTGCATAACAACGCATATGAATAAACTCATGTTGCAAAATAGTCCCCTTCCAATCTTTGGTTATCGTTTTCAAATATTGAATGGTAAGATTATTAGAACTAGTATTATCAACTGTCAAGGTGAATATGCTATTAATGTTCCACTCGATCAAACACGACTCAATTTTTTTACCCAATGTTTCTCCTTTGTAATCCTCAACTTCTTGAAAATTTATGATTCTTTTTTGAAGTTTCCAGTTATCATCAATGAAATGAGCAGTCAAACACATGTAACACAAATTCTGAATAAATGTCAAAGTGTCTGTAGTAAAGCAAATTCTACGACCCTTCATGGCCTTCTTTAACTTATCCCTTTCATTCTTGAATATGTTAAGTGTTATCTAAAAAGCAACCTAAGAGGAGGGGTGAATTAGGTTTCTACAAATTAAAAGTAATAATACCCCAATAAAATTAACTACTAGTACAACAAATTATTAACAAGCACAATGATGAACTTAGCAGTAAATGATCAAGCAAAATAATAATGAAGTATAACTAACATGCATGGTAAATCAAATGATTAACACATGAATATTAGATAGCTATAGCAGTAGTAGGAAACTATGTCAGTTAATGATTTTAACACAGTGAAAATGTGAAATATAGCTATGGTAATTTAAATAAAATAAAGAGATAAGGGAGAGAGTGGCAAACAAATTTATAGTGGTTCGACTTTAACTCGGCCTACGTCCACTCCTTAAGCTTCATTTGAGATTTTCCACTATCTTCTAGCTTCACAGGGGTGCTAGCAACCTCATAAACATGGAGCAATCCTCTATAGATTTTACACAAACTTCACAAGCCCAAACCCTTGCAAATCTTAGGTGATTCACAATCACTCTCAAGATTTTAAGAACACAGTGTTTGCAACACTTTTACAAGATGAAATGGTATTTTTACTTTCAAAGAAAGCTTACAATAAATATCTCTCCCAGATGGATATACAAAATAAAGCTCTAGTTTTTCTGTAAACCTCACACAGGAAAGATAAACTTAATGCTATAAGACTCAGTGTATGATTTCTAAGAGAAGATGTAAACAAAAATTGAATAACACTTCTCAGAGAATTTTTCAGAGAATAGATGTGAGTGATTATAGATCAAAGAATATTTTCTGGTTTTTTTTTTTTTTAACTTGTTTACATTAGAGGCTTTGGTATATATAATGAAACTTATAGTCGTTTATAGCCGTTATACTCCATCATTACCAATTTGAATATCTTCTACTCCATTATTACAAATTTGAATATCTTCCACTTGAACCTTTTGAACCTTTTGGCCCGCTACTGTGCTGGACTGTTTGAACTTTTGTTTTGGGCTGTTTGAACTTCTGATTTAATCAAATATTAAATTCATTCTAACAACATTTAGGATAAAGGTTTAGGTGAGAAATAATTGGACAAAATAAATTTTGATTCTATTTTTCCCTTTCAATAAATTAAAATATAATTAAATAAATCATCAAAATAAATTTTGAATTTTATGTTTCTCTTTCAAATAAATTAAAACATAATTAAATAAATCATCAAAATAAATAAGTCTAACAATCTCCCCCTTTTTGATGATGGCACACAATGATGTTTTGATTTGATTTAGGAGTAAGAAAGGCTCCCTCACAAGTCATGCTCCCTGAATTCATTTCTAAATACATAGGTTAGCACATGTGTAATAAATAAACTTTAATTAGAGATATGATATGAGACTAAGATATCAAACTATAAATACATAACATTAGATTAGTTTGAAAACAACACCATAATTTGAAAATAATACCATAATACATAACATCATAAGTTTTCTCCCCCTGTGACATTATCAAAAGGAAATCATGGGTCAGAATCTGGAGGAGGATGAGGAAGATGATAAGAATAAATAGCATCAAAAAATAGATAATCAAAACATATATATACATATATGCATACACATACAACTCTCTCTCATCTCTCTTTTTCCTTCGATAAACGCGTTTGACACGCAGCCTCACTTTTGCGTCATTGGCCGACAAAAACATGCCTCGATTTGTACTCGCCTCGGCTCACGCTCCCTCCTTGTCTTCTTCTCTTTTGCCTTCTTCTTAATCACACACTCTTCCATTTTCTTCTTCACCATTCTCTTATATATCTTTTTCACCTCTCTTCTGTTTCTTCTTCCTCATCGAGAGACAAAAAAAAAAAGAAACTGAACGGAGGAGGCCAAACCTTAGTCTGTTCTTTTCTATTTCTTTGTAACTCATTTCTTTTACACCTCTCACCTCTAAACCACAGCTTCTTCATCCCATTCCCTCACTCTATTTCTGGACCTGAACGATCCCATAAGCTCTGTTGGACTGAGTGCCCCTACTCCTACTCTTCCTGTCATTCAGCTTCCTAACCTTCCTATGATGTCGATTGAGCAAATCATGGCAGCTCAATCTGACATAAAAGCCAATCATTTCACACTGATGTCCCTGAATGGAGACGATGACAGTAGCCACAAAATTGACTCACCGATTGCAGAACAGGACGAGTGAGCTCCATCAGGTCAACGCCCAACTCTCTCGCATGTACAAGGATACGCGAGTAGAAATAGGTGCATTGAAGGCCAAAAATAAAGAGCTTAAACGGAAGACCACCTCCATGGCACGATTTGGAGCAACGTCGTTCTTGGCCTTTGATAGTCAGTAGGGAGTCGTCGCTCTCGACGAAAGCATGGGGGCAGGGGCGTCCAGGGTCGCCCAAGGTGATAAAAAGAAGAAGAAAACGATGGAAGACGCGAGTAAGTAAGATCGGCGTATGGCCGAAAAAAATGAAGGGTTTTTTTTTTATGTTTATTTTGATCGACGTGTTGCCGTAAAAAAAATGATGGGTGTCTTTTTTTTTTGGTTTTTTTTATGTAAATATTTGTATTTTTGATTTGTTGTTATGTTTATGTTTGGTACTGAAAAATGAAATTAAAAAGTAGAGAAAAAAATAAGAAAATTAAGCCCAAACAAAAAATAATAATGAGAGACTAACTTGTTAATGAGTATATGAGAAGCATTTGAGCATGATCTAATTCTCAATTTCTTAGCAAGAGCATACCAATCTCAAGACTATAATAGACATAACAGTGCATAGCTCAAACAAGGTTGCCAGGCAAGAGCATAAATATGGAGCTAAAGTTCAAGTCACTATTCCTTGAGGAAAACGATCTTCCTCTTACATTATCAACAACTAATCAGCTCAAAGGTCATGTTGTAAGAATTAAGATACCAAAAGCATAGAGATACCAAAATAATCAGAGATACTAAAACAATCAAGTCTTTTTTTTTCCTCCGATGACATTTTCAACAAAATCAAGCACAAGGAGAGAGTATGGTACAGCATATAGGATGAAAGAATGTAAGTCTCATTATAACACAAATAATCATCCATATCAAGGTAGCTCTATGATACCAAAAAAAATGATAGCACATAATGATCATACAATTGAAGCTCATACCATTTGATAATAATGGGCAAAAAAAAAATAGTAACATGTGAAAGTGCAAGCCCATAAGTTTGATATCAAAGATAAAATAGAAACTGAGTGGATTTAAAAAAATAATCAAGTTTAAATTCTTCCCTTTGTTTCATTTGGCAAAATCAATAGGAGATATGATAGATAAAAGCTCATAACTGAAATGTTCTCGTCAATAATATCAAATAGGATGCCAAAATAATACCAACATGCAATCTACCATGGATACTAATATGCAATCTAGAAGATTTAACAATCATAGCTCAAGCATAATGTAGAATACCAAATATTGCTCATAATAGGTTAAATTCAATATAATCTCATGGAGCTAATGCAATTCCAAAAAAAATGAAGCATGTTCAAGGTATAGCAATCCATATGCCAAGAAAAATCATGAATTTCAATATGTACCATACATTTAAGCATAGGCATGATTTTTAGGTAAGAGTATTATCAAAGAGTATTCATTGCAAATCATATAAAGCATAATCAATCTTTTTCATATCAAAGTAATAACAGTATTAGCTCAAGGGATATAAGATAGAATTTTTACCTCAAAAGCTTAAGAGAGTATATGAGGCATACCTTAGGTTCAAGAGACGGAAGCTTTTCAATCTTCAATTTTTTTTCATGAAGAGTTCATCTCAAAAGGGTTTAACAAGTATGTTAGCAAAATGATTTATCCCCCTAAGTTAGTGCTACCCTTTTCTATTTTGTGTAAATATAGCATTCATAGAACAATCACTATTACTCAATAAAAATACAACACAAATCACTTATTACCACAAACTAAAAAGGTGAAAAATAATTCAATGATCAAACAAGAGTTTGGAATGCTATTTTTCAGAATTTTCAAGTTGTAATGCATAGCATAATATGCATAAAAAATAGTTTTATGCTTTGTTTTATTAAGAAATGATGCAACAATCTCATTTAATCACATAACATTATCAAGAGGCATTTTCACTAATTCAATCCACATGTTCAAGTGTGATAAAACATTTTACTCAGTATGGAACACAACATGAATGTTATAAACAATTAATTCAACAATTTATCAATCAAAAGCATTTCATGAGATATATGCCAATATAATCCATATTCAAAAGATATTCAATAGGATAGATGCAATGTCTCTACAAACGTATGATACTTCTTTTCATTTAGACATTGTTGATGGATCATAATTAAGGAATTTCACAACTCATTCAAATATTCCAATGTAAAGCATATAAGCATGGAATTTTCATATTGAGCATATTCTTGCGATCATAAATGTACAATTCAAAATATAGATAGTATACATCTCAAAAACATGCTATGACATTAAACTTGATTCTACAATGATATGACTCAAAAATGAATTAACATATTAGTATGAAGTCATATATAAGATGTGAAAAGTATGTTCACAAAAAATATTTATCACTTCTTATTTCTTTTTCATAGCAATGAATGACATGATATATAATGTTAATGAACATATGAATCATTCATATTCTAATAGGCATTCATCAAAATAATGTAATTATCATTTTTGAGTTCAATGAAGGTTTGAAAGAAACTAGCAGAACATAACTTAGCAAACTTAGTACAATTAGGTTACATGGAAGTAATGATTAGACACAACCTATTGTACACAAATCACACCTTAAAGAATATAGAACTTTAAGCTTAAAGGTGTGTTAGGAGTTATACCTTCATTTACCTCTTTGGAATCTTCACCCATACATTACCTCTATTGTTCATCTTGGTGATTTTCATTTCATCATTCTTCTTCTTCTTGTAGGGGCTGATTTTGCTCTTTAGATTGAACACTCTTATTGTGCATTTCCTCTTGAAATCCTTGGTGTTCTTTGAGATTTCACCTACAAAATATCTTGATTTCTTTTTTGGTACCCATACTTTTTTGGGTCCATAGGGATTAGTCTCAAGAACATTTAATCTCATAAAAAGTTTAAGAGGATCAAAACCAATGCCTACTTTGTCAAAAACATATTTTTTTATTTCCAAGAAGAGGAGACAAACAGATTTATAGTGGTTCAGCTTCAACCAAGCCTACATCCACTCCTCAAGCTTCACTTGAGATTTTCCACTATCTTCTAGCTTCACAGGGGTGCTAGCAACCTCATAAACATGGAGCAATTCTCTATAGATTTTACACAAACTTCACAAGCCCAAACCCTTGCAAATCTTAGGTGATTCACAATCACTCTCAGGATTTTAAGAACACAGTGTTTGTAACACTTTTACAAGATGAAATGGTATTTTTACTTTCAAAGAAAGCTTACAATAAATATCTCTCCCAGATGGATATACAAAATGAAGCTCTAGTTTTTCTGTAAACCTTACACAAGAAAAATAAGCTTAATGCTATAAGACTCAGTGTATAATTTCTAAGAGAGGATGTAAACAAAAATTAAATAACACTTTTCAGAGAATTTTTCAGAGAATAGATGTGAGTGATTATAGATCAAAGAATATTTTCTGTTTTTTTTTTTTTTAACTTGTTTACATTTTTCTGTAAACCTTACATAGGAAAGATAAGCTTAATGCTATAAGACTCAGTATATAATTTCTAAGAGAGGATGTAAACAAAAATTAGATAACACTTCTTAGAGAATTTTTCAGAGAATAGATGTGAGTGATTATAGATCAAAGAATATTTTCTGTTTTTTTTTTTAACTTGTTTACATTAAAGGCTTTGGTATATATAATGAAACTTATAGTCGTTTATAGCCGTTGTACTCCATCATTACTAATTTGAATATCTTCTACTTCATCATTACAAATTTGAATATCTTCCATTTGAACCTTTTGGCCTGCTGTTGTGCTGGACTGTTTGAACCTTTGTTTTTGGCTGTTTGAACTTCTGATTTAATCAAATATTAAATTCATTCTAACAACATTTAGGATAAAGGTTTAGGTGAGAAATAATGGGATAAAATAAATTTTTATTCTATTTTTCTTTTTCAAATAAATTAAAATATAATTAAATAAATCATCAAAATAAATTTTGGATTCTATTTTTCTCTTTCAAATTGTAACAACCCTCACCTTACTCTTGCCATACTTGCATACATTCTTGCATGGTCTTGCTTTATTATGTTAACTGGAAGGATTGGTTGCCTTGATTTGCTTAAAGTTGCTTGCATGATTTTGATCCTTGCTTAGTGTATGTGTGTGCGTAGCCGAGGTCATCTTGAGCTTAGTCCGCCTTTGACCCTTGTACTTAGAACTATCTTGAGATCTTGTTCAACCCCATCTTCACCTCGGGCATTCTTTGCCGAGATGCTTTGCACTTGAACCTAGTCCGCAGGCAGGTATGGCCTAGGCCGAGATGTGGCACGCCCCGGCCAAGGTGTGGCACAGCTTAGTCAAGTGTCGTTCTCCCTAGCCGATGTCCTTGTTATCCTGTTGCTGGATCCTTGTTTTGAGCCGATGTCATCTTGTTGCCGATGTGTCTTACCCGAGCTTGCTGCATAAGCTTTGTCAGAGACTTGTCTTGTCCATCAATCACCTTTTTGGAGCTGAACCAACCCGGTAATGCCACGTGTCCGAGCTGTTTGTTAAGGCAGCCGACAGACCTTGAAACAAATCATTTCTTGTCTCAAATCTTTGTTTTAGAGAGAGAAGCTCTAGAAAGGAGGAAGAAGAGTTCTTGAGTGAGAGTAGTCTCACTCAGAAGGAATTGAATTTGAGACAGAGGCGGTGGCTTGAGTTGTTGAAAGACTACGATATGCAGATTCAATATCACCCCGGAAAAGCTAACAGTGTAGCCGACGCTTTGAGCAGGAAGTCAGATGGAAATTTGGCGTGTTTAACCGTGATGTCAGCAGAACCGACTATCCTTAATGAAGTAAAGACAAGACAGATGGAGGATAACTTCCTCAAGAAAATTACCAGGAGACACTCAGAATACTGAGGTAGTAGTGTCAGGTATTCTTCTAATTTGCTCCCAAGATGCTTATGTGTTGATTGACTCGGGTTCTACTCATTCGTTTATATCTACTAAGTTTGCCGAGAAAATTGATAGAGAACTAGAGCCCCTTGATTATGTGTTGTCTGTGTCTACTCCATTTGGGAGATCTATGATTGTTGCATCCATTTACAGAGCATGTGTTGTTGTGATTGAGAATGTTGAACTGCTAATAGATCTTATGCCTCTAGACCTAGCTCATTTTGATATCATACTGGGAATGGACTGGTTAGTTACAAACGATGCATCTATTAATGTGCCCTGTTTTACATGTCGGCAAATCTTGAAAATCATGCTTCTTGACTTGTATTCGTTGTATCTTTTGTATATGTCGGCTCGAGAAGCCTTTTGATCAAGATGTAACATGTATTTTATCTTGTTGTATTCAAGTTGTAAGTTAATTGGAAATGTTTGGCATTGCTTTTGATCTACGCACAACTCTTATGGACCATTTGCAACTGATTTATTGCTTCCGCATTTGTGAGCCCTATATTCATACTCTGATTGTGTTAAGTTTTGAAAAGTTGGGCTTCGGTAATTACGGATTACTGGCCATCACGGCACCAAACTACTAGGGGCGGTTTGGGGTCGTGACACAAATAAATTAAAACATAATTAAATAAATCATCAAAATAAATAAGTCTAACAATAAACACTTCTCTAGATATGGTTTGACTAGAAGGAATTGGTATGAATTTGGATTGCATGACATCACAAAATCTTCTAAACCCAACACCCTCCACAAATCCAAATGGCATCTCATCAATGACCATCATCTCTGCAAAAGCTCTTTTACAAGTATCAAAATTAAAAATTATTGCTACAATCTCAACACCCTCTTCATTTTGTTTCGGTTTAAGATTTAATGTTTGTTGACCATCTGTGTCCCTATTTGGATATTCTTTACAATTGGGTGTATGACTTCTCAAATTGTTAGTCCCATGAAGTCTAGAGTTAGCCATATACTCTTTCTTGCAATATTTACATACGGCTCTATGCTTCTCATCTGTCCTACAACCTTGTCAAAATGATCTCAAACTGTGGATGGTGCTCTCCCCCCCTCCACCCTCACTCTTTCTCTTTGGAGGTCTAAGAGGCTTAGGCTTAGGTTCAGGTTCAGGTTCGGGTTCGACTAAGAGGGGATTCATTTGAGAATTAGAGGATTCTGGAGGTACAAGATTGATTGCGGGAGATTGAACACTATCCTCCATTTAAATTGGATTACAAAAATTACAATTTCAATTTCAATAACATAACAAATTCAATACAGTTATAGATTCAATTTTAATTTTAATAATAGATTCAATTCTATACATAGTCAATACAGATTCAACACAATCACAAATTCAATTTTAATTTTAATAACAGATTCAATTCCAATTTCAATAACAGATTCAATATAGATTCAATTCCAATTTCAATAACAAATTCAATACAGATTCAATTTTCACTTGTCACAGATCCGTTGGAGCATTGCAAAGGCACAGATTCAATTCCAAAAGCACAGATTCAATTCAAAAAAAAGAAGAAAAGAGAGAGAGAGAGAGAGAGAGAGAGAGAGAGAGATATGTTTGCATAAACATAGATTCAATTCCAAACAAACACACAGATTCAATTTCCACTTCTCACACATTCAACAACAGATTTAATTCTAATACCACAGATTTAATTCCAAAAAATAGATTCAATTCAAAAAAAAAAAAAACAAAGACAGATCTATTTGTACATAAACACATATTCAATTTTCAATTTTTCACAGATTTGTTGCTACAAAAAAAAAAAATAACAGATCTAATATGTTGCAAAATAAATCAAAGATTCAATTCCAAAAGCACAGATTCAATTCAAAAAAAAGAAGAAAAGAGAGAGAGAGAGAGAGATCTGTTTGCATAAACATAGATTCAATTCCAAACAAACACACAGATTCAATTTCCACTTCTCACACATTCAACAATAGATTTAATTCTAATACCACAGATTTAATTCCAAAAAACAGATTCAACTCAAAAAAAAAAAAAGACAGATCTATTTGTACATAAACACATATTCAATTTTCAAATTTTCACAGATTTGTTGCTACAAAAAAAAAAATCAGATTTAATTCCAAACAAACATACACATTCAATTTCCACTTCTCACAGATAGATTTGTTGCTACAAAAAAAAATTTAATAGATCTAATTGCATAAAATAAACAAATCTGATGAGATGAGAGAGTGAAGGAAACAAATCAAAGAGAGAGGTCTGATATTTTACAAAAAAAATCAAATTTCGGGGAGAGAGAGAGATAGAGACAGAGACAGAGACAGAGAAAGAGGCTTACCTGTGAGGTCGATCGGTGCGATGAAAGAAAGTTGATTGGTGTAGATGCAAAACCAGAGAGTGAGAGACTGATGAGATGAGAAAGTGAGAGAGACAGATCAGAGAGAGAGTGAGAGATTTGATACGTTGGAAAAAGAATCAAAGATCGAGAAGAGAGAGAGAAAGATAGAGATAGAGACAAAGCTAGAGACTAAGAGAGGGACTTACCTGTGAGGTCAATCGGTGCGATGAGGTCGATCGGTCGAGATGTCGATCTTGTGATAAGAGAGAGTCAATCGGTGCAGTGTAGATGAAAAACGCGAGAGTAAGAGACAGACTGATGAGATATGAGAGAGTGAGTTCGTGTTTTGTTTTGGAGTTTGAGAGATAGATAGATTATAGATTTAGGGTTTTTTTTTTTTTGTCAGATTCAAAGGGAAAAAAAAAGAAAAAAGAAAAAAGAAATAAGAAGAGTTTTATGCGGGCGGGTTGGGCGGGTGCAGTTCAAACCCACAACCCGAAAAATAGATAAAATCCAAACCGCACCCTACCCTTATATGTTTGTGAAACCGCTCATATGTGCGCGGTTCGGATCGGGTAGGGTGGTTTGGGCAGGTCGGATAACCCTATGCCCAGCCCTAATCCCATCCTATCCCAAAAACAAAAATGATGTTGATGGATATTCCCTATCTACACAGTCCATGTCATCTCACCAGTTGGAAAACAATAATTAATTGGTGATGCTTTTATTATGAGTGAGTAGGGGTGTAAAAATGGCCCGAGGCCTGTGGGCGACCCAAAGCTCACCCGAGACCCGAGGTGGGCCCTGTCCATTTTGGCCCAGTTAGGCCCGAACCTAGGCCTTCCATTTGAAGCTCGGCCCATTGGCTTGACCAAAAAAAAATTGAGACCTATGGGCAGCCCGGCTCGACCCACCCCTCTCTCTACCAACAGTCAAATTTCAAAAATAAAAATAAAAAAGGTCATTTTCATGTATCACTCTTCACTCATATCATCATTGCAAGTTACAATGAATGAAAAACAAATAAACAAAAAATAATAATAATAATAATTGGCGCACCTCTACCCTTGCTAGTGCCGCCCACCTACCCCTTGCTCCATTGTCATGCACATCACTCACATCATTATTGCAACTTGCAATGAATGAAAAACAAAACAAAACAAACAAAACAAACAAAACAAAAAAATTAATCTATGCACCTTTGCCCTTGCCAGTGCCACCATTAATAATAAAAATGTCATATTACATAATTAAAAAAAACATAAGTCATGCATAATTAAATTTAAATACCATCATGAAACATAACCAAACAAAATATCTCATTAATCTTAACTAAAATACTATAGTATAATTTTTATTTTATTTTTTATCGCTAATAAATAATCTACATAGATAACATATTTATCGTTCATTTTTTCCACAAAAAAAGGGGCCCACCTAAGCCCGAGCCCAGTCCTGTTGGCCTGAACCTTGGCCTTATTCTGAGTGGGCCTATGCTTGGGCCTGTGCGTTACTTTTCGGACCATGGCCCGACTCAACCCGCTAAAAATTGAGAGCTGGAGAGACCCGCTTGGGCCGGGCCGGACCATTATTACATCCCTATGAATGGGGTTTCATTCAATATGTAAAAACTTCAATGGTGGTAGAGTGTATTATGGATTTTATTTTAATAATTTAAATTATTATTTTGTTGTGTTTTTAATATATTATTTATGAAAAAATTTAGATTAATTGGATAATTGTAATATTTTTTATTTTATCGCCTTTATCTCTAAAAAAAAGTAGACGGCCTATTTCAAATATCTATATTTATCGCCCATTTTTTTTAGAGACAAATGAGATAAAATGAAAAAAAGTTACGATTAACAAATTAACCTAGATTTTTTCATTAATAATATATATTGAGGATTTTACAAAATAAATTATTTGAATCATTTTGTAATAAACTCTACGAATTTCTTAAATTTTCTCATGTTGAGATTTCGAGAAATCCAACCTTTGTTTAAAATATGGAATGATAAATTTGACTAAAATTTTATCAAGAAGAATAAAAAGGGGTAAGACATTCTGTATTTATTTCCCTTTCCATTCACAAATTCATATTCAAATTTTTTATGTATGTGGTATTTGATAAAATAGAAACTTGAAAATCAAAATTAAAATTTAAGTATTAAAAATTGAACGCTTAATTTTTTAAACTAAAAAATTATTTAATAAAAATTTAAGTGTTAAATTAAAAACAATTTTTTTGATATGTATAAAATCAAATTTAAAATTTATTATTTTCAAATTGTATATTTCAATTTTTTTATAGTGATAGTGGTAGTGGTGGTAGTAATAGTGGTGGCATGGTGGTGGTGGTGGTGGTGGTGGTGGTTGTAGTGGTAACGATGGTAGTGGTAATAAAATGATGGTGATGTTTATGACAACAACGACAATGATGATGAAGGTGGTAGTGGTGGTGGCAATAGCATAGTGGTGGTGGCGATGGCGGCGATAGCGATGGTGTCGGCGGTGGCATAATGGTGGTAGTGGTGATGGTGATGGTAACGATGGTGCTAATGATGGTAGTGGTGATAGTGAATTTATGATAGCGTATAACGATACTTATGTTTAGGTTTCTTTTGGCAACATC
Source organism: Camellia sinensis (assembly GCF_004153795.1). Taxonomy (NCBI): domain Eukaryota; kingdom Viridiplantae; phylum Streptophyta; class Magnoliopsida; order Ericales; family Theaceae; genus Camellia; species Camellia sinensis. The sequence goes on from NW_021025248.1 coordinate 1,567,574, forward strand.
TAAAAAGCCAATTTATTAGTTTATTGGCTTATTTTAATCATATCATCTATCTATTCTTTTGCAAGTCTTTTTATAATAAACAAAAAAGTTAGCTTGTAAGCCTCCGTTTGGGAAGTGGATTGGTTTTTTGGCTATTTTAGTTTGGGACTAAAAAGCCTGGTTTGGGAAGGGCTTTTGACTTTTTTGGTTTTTTTGTTTTTTTTTTTTTGTGAGAGAAAGAATATAATGATTATGGGTTAGATATGATGTTTTGTCTTATTGGGCTAAAATAGCATATTTTGTCTTATATGACTATTTTAGCCCAAATCTTGCTTCCCAAACGGAGGCTGCAATCCTTAGTATTTATAAATTCAATCAAAATTAAGTAATTTTTACATGACTTACAATTTTCTTAAGTTTTAACTTATATTTTAAGAAGCACTTAAATTTTTAAGTAATATCAATTATAGTTATCAAATGAGTTTAATTAACTATTACTTAATACATTTAGTTAAGTGTTGAATTAAGTTATCAAAAGTCAATTATTAGCTAAAAATATTGATTTTGTTTAAAAAAAAAAGAGGGGGAATTGCACCCTATATATATATATATATATATTACACAAACATGGACAGGGTAAATGACACTTGTACTCCCATAACTTTTTACTTCATCCCACTACAGAATGACTTGTATGCCATATATTTTTGTAATTTTTTTTTTCTATGTTTGAATGAGATGTAATTCCTTACAAAAAATAGTTCATTTGACAAACTTGGAGCATTCACATCAATCTCAACAAATATAGATTTTGGTTAAATATAACTAACAAAATCATAAAAATCTTGCTTCATCAGTCCCAACAAATTATTTCTAAACTAGTTTTTGATTAACTTTGCTACAGTACATTGCTCCATGTAGCGATACACTATTTACAGGTTATACAATATTTTATGTAGCGATACACTATTTACAGGTTATACAATATTTTATCATTTATTCTTAAAAGTGACCGCACATCCTTCTGGACAACCGACTGCTGCACAATTTTTTATTTTTGAATATGAAACTGCATATATATAACAATACAAAATTAACTTCTCTATGCTACTTTGGCTGCTTTTTAACAATACAAAGTGAATATTTTAAAAAATTTAACTTTAGAATAAAGAGTTTGATATAATGTGTACATACAAAAAATGCTAGCTAGAATAGAAAAGTAACTTTTTAGTTATAATGAGCACGTTTGGGAAGTTGAGGTTTGGGATTTTTTGGCTAAAATAGTCACACAAAAAAAAAACAAAATATGTTTTTTAGCCCAATAAAACAAAACATCATATCCAATCCATGATCATTACATTCTTTCTCTTACAAAAAGTCAAAAAAGTCAAAAAGCCCTTCCCAAACGAGGTTTTTTAGCCCCAGACTAAAATAGCTACAAAATCAAAAAACTAAAAAGCCAACCCATTTCCCAAGCAAACCCAATTTAGCTAAAAATTTATTGAACCTAATGTGGATGTTCTTATTTTTATAAAAAATTTCACTTTAATCACTAAAAAGTATTAAAAAATAAAAAAACTAAAATATGTACCAAACAAATTACTTTTTTCATTATTATTTTTATAGATTTATTGTTATTCAATAAATTAGTTTTCAAATCAACTCCTAAAAAAAATCTTAGAAAGATGATGTAGAATATACTGATATAATTAATTAGGTGTATGTATGTGGTACATGTGATCGGTAAATATATATATCTATATAACAAAACAACTCAAAATTTTGAATCCTGATGTGACTCTTATACCTGTGTCAAAATTTAGACCATTAGATTGATTTAATCTAAGGGCTCAAAATATCTCACTCCATTTGTCTCAAACTAAAATATGTACCAAACAAATTACTTTTTCATTATTATTTTTATAGATTTATTGTTAGTCAATAAATTAGTTTTCAAATCAACTCCTAAAAAAAATCTTAGAAAGATGATGTAGAATATACTGATATAATTAATTAGGTGTATGTATATGGTACATGTGATCGGTAAATATATATATCTATATAACAAAACAACTCAAAATTTTGAATCCTGATGTGACTCTTATACCTGTGTCAAAATTTAGACCATTAGATTGATTTAATCTAAGGGCTCAAAATATCTCACTCCATTTGTCTCTCTCATTTTCAACAGACACCCTCTCTCTCTCTCACTCCCATTTGTCTCTCCCATTTACCTCTTTTTGATTTCAAATTTTGAAAACACACAGCCCCTCCCTCTCTCTCCATCTCTCTCTCTCTATCAGAGCCTAACCTTCCCTGTCAGAGCCCGTTCCCTCTCATCATCTTCTCTCTTCCTCTCTTTATCTCTCCGCCATCCCAATCTTCATCAACAATGGTAGCCCCAAATACCCTTGAATATTGACGACAGCATCCCCCTCTCTCTCTACCTCCATCGGAGCCCATTCCGCTCAACCCTTGCCGGCGACTGAACCCCAAACCCCGTATTACTCTCTTCAGCTTCTCTCTTCTTCCCTCTCTCTCCCAATCTTCATCAACAATGGCAGCCCCAAACCCAATTGACGACGGAACTGTTGCAAAAGAGAAACAAGGGGACTGCAAAAGGGAACAATGGTGTTCAACAAAGAAATAATCTGGCATACATACGGTTCAGGTGAGCAAACCTAGGCTTTTTCTTTAATATTTATATTTCTATCTTTGGGTAATCTTTGGATAATCTTTACTCTAATCTTTAATTTTTGGATAATCTTTACTCTAATCTTTAGCCTTTACTGATAATAATCTCTACTCTAATTTTTGGATAATCTTTACTCTAATCTTTAATTCGGTGAAACATTGTCCAATTTGTGATTGAAACATTGTGTTTGATGTTTACAGTTTGTGATTGATCATTGTTTTGGTTGGTTGTGTAGGAAATTTATATGCCTGTTTTTTAATTTTTTTTCTTTCAATTATCATTATTTGGGTGGGGTAGGGGGAGCAAGAATCAAATTTATTAGTCTGGTTTATTAAAATTTGGGTTTATTAAAATCAAATTGGGTATATTAAAATCAAATTTATAAGTATGGTTTATTAAAATTTTTTTACAATTATTAACTATTTTTTTTTTTACATTTTGTCTCATTTAAATCTAAACCACATTTCATTTTTTTATTTCAACAAATAGGCCCTTAACAGAACTATAGAATTCACAAATAGGCCCTTCACGGTATCATACTGTTCAAGCAAAAGTCTTTGGAATTTGTTGTTGAGAGTTTCATTGTTCTACATTAGTTTAATTGAAGTGGGTTTGAATCCCGATGGAACATCTGTCCTATGGATTTAAAGGTTGAGATTGTTCATTTCACCATTGGATATAGTTTGAAAGTTGAAAACATTTCAAACCCATTTCACTCTCCCTTCACCGCCCAAAACCCATTTCATCAACACTGTTTCGCTCTCTTTCTTTGACACAGTGGTTGTATTCAAAGCCATTCATCATCATTGCTTCGGTGGTTCTTCGTTGCTTCATCAGCTCTTTGTTGATTCGGTGGTCGTCGTCGTGTTCAGGTAGCACCTCTCTCTTCCCCTCAAGGTCTCAGTCCCCCCACTCTCACTCTCTACATGTTTTTTAATCATTGATGAAAATTTTCTGAGTTGTTTTCTCTCATCTCATGAATAATCTGGTATACATACTGTTTAGGTGAGCAAGCCTGGGCTTTTTCTTTAGTATTTATATTTCTATCTTTGGGTAATCTTTGGATAATCTTTACTCTAATCTTTAATTTTTGGATAATCTTTACTCTAATCTTTAATTTTTGGATAATCGTTTAATTGAAGTGGGTTTGAATCCCAATGGAACATCTATCCTATGGATTTAAAGGTTGAGATTGTTCATTTCACCGTTGGATATAGTTTGAAAGTTGAAAACATTTCAAACCCATTTCACTCTCCCTTCACACCCATTTCATCAACACTGTTTCTCTCTCTTTCTTTGACACAGTGGTTGTATTCAAAGCCATTCATCATCATTGCTTCGGTGGTTCTTCGTTGCTTCATCAGCTCTTTGTTGATTCGGTGGTCGTCGTCGTGTTCAGGTAACACCTCTCTCTTCCCCTCAAGGTCTCAGTCCCCCCACTCTCACTCTCTACATGTTTTTTAATCATTGATGAAAATTTTCTGAGTTGTTTTCTCTCATCTCATGAATAATCTGGTATACATACTGTTTAGGTGAGTAAGCCTGGGCTTTTTCTTTAGTATTTATATTTCTATCTTTGGGTAATCTTTGGATAATCTTTACTCTAATCTTTAATTTTTGGATAATCCTTACTCTAATCTTTAGTCTTTACTCTGTCTTTGGATAATCTCTGGATAATCTCAACTCTAATTTTTGGATAATCTTTACTCTAATCTTTAATTTCAATAATCAATTTGTGATTGAAACATTTAAACATTGATTCGGTGAAACATTGAAATATTGTCCAATTTGTGATTGAAACATTGTGTCTGATGTTTACAGTTTGTGATTGATCATTGTTTTGGTTAGTTGTGTAGAAATTTATAAGCCTGTTTTTTAATTTTTTTTCTTAAAATTATCATTATTTGGGTGGGGTAGCGGAGCAAGAATCAATTTTTTTAGTCTGGTTTATTAAAATTTGGGTTTATTAAAATCAAATTGGGTGTATTAAAATCAAATTTATAAGTATGGTTTATTAATTTTTTCTTACAATTATCAACTAAATGTTTTTTTTTTACATTTTGTCTCATTTAAATCTAAACCACATTTCATTTTTTTTTTTATTTCAACGAATAGGCCCTTAACAGAATTATAGAATTCACGAATAGGCCCTTCACAGTATCATACTGTTCAAGCAAAAGTCTTTGGAATTGGTTGTTGAGAGTTTCATTGTTTTACATTAGTTTAATTGAAGTGGGTTTGAATCCCAATGGAACATCTATCCTATGGATTTAAAGGTTGAGATTGTTCATTTCACCGTTGGATATAGTTTGAAAGTTGAAAACATTTCAAACCCATTTCACTCTCCCTTCATACCCATTTCATCAACACTGTTTCTCTCTCTTTCTTTGCCACAGTGGTTGTATTCAAACCCATTCATCGTCATTGCTTCGGTGGTTCTTCGTTGCTTCATTGGCTCTTCGTTGATTCGGTGGTCGTCGTCGTATTCAGGTAACACCTCTCTATTCCCTTCAAGGTCTCAGTCCCCCCACTCTTACTCTCATTCTCTTCATGTTTTTTAATCATTTATGGAAATTTTTTGAGTTGTTTTCTCTCATCGCATGAAATGGATTAATCAAGACAATTTTTGGGGATTAATCAATAAATTAGACAGTTTTTGGGAATTAATCAACAAATCAGACAGTTTTTGGCCTATAAAGGGTTGTGTTTGTGTTTGCATTTGCGTTTCTATTTCTAAGGGTTTGAAAAAATTTCTATCCTGTTAGGTAAGAAACGCAGGAAATATTTGATTTGGTGAAAACAAAAAGGGCTGTTTTACCATAGGAAACAAAACCAATAAAGGGTATCCTGTCTTTTATTTGTTCTGGTATGTATTGTTGCACAATTCTATCTCGTATTTTCTTATTTAGTTGCACAATTCTGGTAGTGAGCTTGATTTGGTGAAATGTGTTATTTGGAGGATTTGGATTTGTGTTTTTGTCTTAATTTCACAATTTGGTTGTAGCTTGATTTCACTACATTCTTTTTTATATACATTTTGGTTTGTATCCACCATATTGGTTTCTATTGATTGTTTCATGAATAATTACAAAAAAAAAAATAGTAATAAGATGTGCTTTAGAAGATATGTTTTAGAAGATGCTTCATTGAAACGTGTCAAGTTCTTGGATTAATTAGCTTTGTCACAGGAATTCACTTAATTTTGATTGGAGTCTGATCATGTTTGGAAGTGTTATTAAGATATCTTTGGAGGTTGGCTTTATTTGTTATTGTTCATGGTTAAGACATTTTATATGGTTTGAATTGCCTCATCTTTTTATCTCTCCATCTCTCTCTCTCTCTCTCTCTCTCTCTCTCTCTTTTGGGTCTCTTTTCCCCTAAAAATCATGTCCCGCCGTGTAAAAGAAGTAAAAAAAATTGTTGGTGAACTTATATGGTTTCATGATTTATATGGTTTCATGTTTCTTTTCATGATTTAAAGTACAATCTATTAGTTGGTGAACAAGTCAAAGTAGGTTCATTCTCCTCTGCTTTGGCTAGAAGAGCAATGAAAACTAAAGCAAATAGACAATCATAATATGGATGTTTGCCATCTTCTTGAAGGGATGATTAGTTAGAGTATAGATTATATAACCTATGTAATCTTCATTCTTGCGTTTTTCTTTGTTATATATATCTTTGTTAGATAACCTGCCATCATTTTTTATTATCCATCACTGTCCAAGAAGAGTGATTGAACAATAACTGAGTTGCAAGTTTAATTTGTGAACATAATCAAAGTTGAGGACATCACTTTCTGGCCTTAAAAAATTAAATTAAAAAATTAAACTCCTGACTGAGATTCTTTTTTTGTTTTTGTTTTGTTTTGTTTTTTTTCCATATGCTTAGACTTGAATAAAATTTTAATTGGCAACCTCATCCCTACTCTATATTGCTCATCTTAGTTTTGTTTAATTTCAATTTATAGAAGCAAACCAATTTCGATAATACCAATCTTTTGAAACAAGAATTTTTAGTGTCTGTACATGATACACCCTAAAATTATATAAATGAAATATAATTTTACTTTTTTCTTATTTTTCATTTAAATATAATTCCAATTTAATCCCATACCCACCTGTTGTGGATTGTGTTAAGCATGTTATATTGTTATTGTTGTTGATTGTTACATTGTTACATTGTTTTTGTTCATGCTTTTGAATTATTTATCCATAAATCTGTATTAAGCAGGTTATAATTTTTGAATCATTTTGTTGTTCATGCTTTTGATTATGAATGTATTAAGCAGTTTATAATTGTATTAAGCAAGATATAATTGAAATTGATTGATTTTAGGGATTAATCAGGAAATTAGACATTTTGGGGTTGTTTTTCCTATTAATAATCCAATGATGGGTTGTGTTTTTCCTATTTTTTTCTTTCATTTTTCTACTTTCAAGTAATCAGTATCATTTATTAATCCAGTAAATTGGATTGTGATAATTGAAACGAATTGTCTTGCCTTTTGGCTTCTTACATAGATGTGGCTTTTTGCTTATATTATTTTTTAATTGTATTTGGTTTTCTATTTAGCTATATAAAACCCATGTATGTATTCAAAAAATAGCAAAACTCAAGCCCTCTGATTTTAGCAACTAATATAACCTTAAGTCAAAATGGTTTTTCAAGAAATGGATAAAACACCAAGTTTACACACAACTAGAGAACTATATTCAATTGTTTGGTCCAGTCCGATGAATGCATATTGCAAAATTGATCAATTTCGTGCTCCAAGTTAAAAGTGTGTCAAGCCAAAGGGGAAAACCAAAATGAAGAGGTAGGAAAATACAGAGTCTTATATGACATTTAGCCAAAAAACCACTTCCCACCCCAACGGTTGTGATATGTAACTCCCTTGCTCAAAGCCCTCTCCCCACCCCCACCTTTAACACCCATCATTTCATTTTATGTCGTTACATATCTATTTTAGTTTGTTTTGAAGATTGATTGTTACATTCAACCTTTTTTTTAAAAAAAAAAAACATATTTATTACATTGTTACAATGATGCTTAGTTTGTTGTTATGCTTTTGAAATGGATTGAGCAGGTTATAATTGTATCTTGAATCATTGTTGATTATGAATGAATAATGGAAATGGGTTGTTTTTCTTTGTTGTTTTCTCATCTCAGGAAATCAGATATTTTGGGGATATGGGATAGGATTTAAGTTTTTTAACACATGTTTTATATGTTGTTGGAAATTGTTGTTTAGCGGATAGAGCTCTCAACTTTGCTAAATAGGAATTGTTATTTATAGGCTTGGATAGTCAAATTTGCTGATTTTTGGATTTTTCCTATCATTACATTTTTTTTTTTCACTATGTGTTAATCTTCTATAATAAAGTGCAGAGATTCCTTACACTTCTCATATTTGGTTGATTAAAAGAATAATGAAAAATTCATTGCAATGGGAATCATCATTTATCTCATTCTAGTGAACCAAATAAAGTATCAATGAGATTGAAGTGTTTCAAATATAATTAGTGTTCTGACAAATGATTTGGGTTATTTTAATAAATGTGTGAATTGAGTTTCCTTTTTTAACATGCAAAGTAATGTTCTATGATCTTTTGTTTTTATTTGATTGTTAAAAATTAGAATTATAGTGAGAAAGAAATAGCCCATTGTATTTAAATTATGGCACAATTAAGTAATCAAATAGTCATTGTACAGCCTATTGGTATTTAAACCTAATCTATTTATAGCACTATTAAATAAGTTATTTCTTTACTACAGATCTTTGGTGTTTCGACCTCTTTAACAACCTTGGAGTTCATTTTAATTCATATCATAGACAACATTCATATTTTTGATTATGTATGTTTACTTTATAGTTTATAAATAGAGGCTTAATTTCCAAGGCCGGAGTAACTTTGCCCTTCTGGGCCGGAGTATCTATTGCGGCCTTCTTACTTAGTCCTTCGCGTTTTGGGCCTCAATGCCCAACTCGCGGCTCGGCCCAATTTTTCCCAAAAATTACCCTCTCAATTCCTTAATATAATTTTTCTTTGACTTTTCAAATGCATTATACACAAGTTCAGTTTCTTCAAAACAAAAATGTCAGTATTGTGATCCATAATGAACAAGACTTCAATGTCCTCTGTGTTCATGGGTTAAACCCACTAATCAAATTTATTTGTTTCTCATATTTTTTTTCTTAATAAGTTTTCTTATTTTTTTAAAGGCAAAGGCAAAGGAAAATGAGAAGTTTAAAGGAAAATGAAAGGAAAACTACTCAAGAAAGGGAATAAAAAATACACAAATGGTATGGTTCTTTTCAAGTTTGTTTTGGAACATGCATAAAGAAAATCATGGGGGAAATGTGATATTTTGAAGCATGCATAATCTCTGTATAATTTTCTTAATATTACTGATTTTCAAACTAAATTATGCATCCTTAAAAAATTATAAAGGATCTTTTACGAAGATATATAAAATTTCTTAAATGGAAGATGGAAGAAACTAAAGTTTAAAAAAGAACACAAATGATGAAAGAAGGAAATAAATTGAAAATGTATTTTAATTAAAATTGTGTTTAAATTATGATCTAGTCAAACTTTTGTAGGATTGGGTTGAAAAAGCTATGGAGCACAAGAGGATAAATAAGACTACATTGCACCGATGGAATTGTAATAAGGTATCTTTGGTTCATATTGTTTCAATATCTATTTTCCGTATTATGTCAATATGCTAATGTTATTGCTTTTTTAAATATTAGATTGTTGTGTATGCTCCTCACTGGAAAAAGTATATAGAAGTTGATACTTGGACATTTCAGAATGTGATGGAGAACAAGTTTGAGGGTGTCCAAGCGCTTTAGAGGCGTCCAAGTACTTTTTTGTAAAAGAACAAGTTTAAAGACATTATATGGCATAAATTTTGTAAAGTTGACAAATATTTTGTAAAGTATATCCTCGATGTTAACCATTTTTGTAAAGTTTCCTACTGGTATGTACTTCAATGAATTTCTAATATTTTTGTAAAGTCTCTTATCAATGTAAAAGATTAGACCTTATGAATGGTTATTGAGTGTGGACAGTAAAGTGCCTTTGAAAATTCACTAAATTTAGTATCTTTGCATATTTTGGTGGAAGTCACATATGCTTGACATGGATTTTTGTGTAAATTTAGTGTCTGTTGTACAGGAATAATTTATTAGTGGGTTGAAGGAGGATGTTATAGTATGGTTATGAATTTTATGTTTCTTGATTAAGAAAGACCAGTGGATTTAGATGCACTATTTTCATGGTTTGTTTATGAATTCATTTTTCTTTTCAAGACCTATTGATATTTGATGTTTTATTCCTATTGATATTTGATGTTTTATTAGACTAATTTGAACTATTTCTTAAACATGGCTAACTTTGAAAATATGTTAGAGAATGAGGTGGGAACTCTTAAAGGCATCACCCCAATTATGTGAATGAGTTGAGAAGCTTACATTCATGATAAATTCATTAGGAAATACAAAATTTCGAAACTTATTAGTTATTTATTTCAGTTTTCTTTATATCTTTTGTTCCTGTTTTATGTGAAATTTTAAATTAGAATGATATTATCATTTTAAATTGATTTATTATAATTGAATTTCGTAGCATGTGCGGTATCAAACAAAAATTGTTCACAATACCTTCAGGCACGAGTTATCCCTAGTATATATGTATATGTCAAATATATAATTGAAGCAAATCAACATTTTTCCACAGTCAATTGACCACATGATTTGTTTTTAAGAGAGACGGGGATTGCTAATAAATGGTGTTCGGACTAAAATATTACAAAATACTAATCACTTTGTTTTGTTTTAATTTTTTAAAAATTATTTTTTTTATTTTTGTTTTTAGTAATTTTTTTAATATTTTAAGTAAATTTTTACTTTTTAGATATATCTAATTTAGATGTACTTAAAAAGTAAAATATTTATAAAAAATATTTTAAAAATCAATAAATATACAAGAATACGAAAATATATTAAATTTTAGTTATTTTTAATTTTTGGTATGTAGTAATTTTTTAAGAGGTTTTTTTCACATATATTATACTATTTAATTATGATTTATATTAAGTGTATTTAAAAAATAAAAAAATATATTTAAATATTTTCTAAATTTACTAAAAATAAAAAAAAATCAATTTAAAAAAATTTAAATTAAAAAAATTAAAACCAAATAAGATAAATTGTTTTTAATTAAAATAGGCATGAAAAATAAAAATGCAAAAGACAATCAAAATTTTTTTTTTCCATTTTTATTTGTTCTTTCCTTTCCCACCTCTATCTCTCTTCGTCAGTCTTCGCTTACCATCCACTCCATTCCCATCCTCTTTCATTAGTCACTTATCTCCCATCACCTACTCTACCCACTCCATCTCAACTTAACCAATTAAAGGGATTTATGTGTAAATTTTAATAAGTAATTTATTATTCAATAAGTTTTGTACAAATTAATGATATTTTTTATTAAATATTATTAAAAAATATCATTAATTATTAATTTTCAGTGACAATTTAAAAACATGAAATTTTTTTTAGGATCTCTAGTATTAAAATTTTATAGTATAAAAAAATCTAATATTTTCATAATGTTTAAGGTTCCTCCAGAGAAAATTCAATCCAGGAAAATTCTTCTTTGGAGAAAATGATAAACGAAAACGAACTGCTTGAAGCTCAGTGAGACGGTGTAGAGATCAAGTAGCAAGAGACAGAGAGAGATGCTGAGATGAACAAACTTTCATTCAAGTATGCTTGGGTCTTGGACAAGCTCAAGGCTGAACGTGAACATGGTATTACCATTGATATTGCTTTGTGGAAGTTTGAGACCACCAAGTTCTACTGCACTGTTATTGATGCTCCTGGCCATCATGATTTTATCAAGAACATGATCACTGGTACCTCACAAGCTGATTGTGCTGTTCTTATCATTGACTCCACCACTGGTGGTTTTGAAGCCGGTATTTTCAAGGATGGTCAGACCCTATGCATGCTTTGCTTGTCTTCATTGGGTGGGTGAGATCTATGGGAGTGGGTGAGGGACCTTAGACATCACAAAATAATATTGTGGATCTTTCCCATTGCTAAAAGTTGGAGAGAGATGTTAGACCAATTTTTCCTTTAAAAATTGTCATAAAATATGTTACTAATTATAAATTTTAGCGATAGTTTAAAAAAATCGTCACAAAAAATTACTAATTTTTAACTTTTAATAACAGATTAAAAAATTTGTCACAAAAAAGGTCACTGATTGTAAATTTTAGCGACAATTTATGAAAATCGTGGCAAAAAAAGTCATAATTATCATTTTTTATCGACATATGTTAAAAGTTATCACAAAAAATTATTTTTAGCGAAGATTTTAGTAGGCATTATTTTTAATAGGACTTGATGGAATTAAGTCAAACTATTAATACCTATTATAGTAGTTTATCCTAATAAAGGCTCTTTAGATTTACTTGAAATGATTTTAGAAATTATATCACGTCCTTTCAAATTTAAAATTGCATAACAAATTATTACTTTAGTTTAATTAATAATTCAAGTACTTTTATTATTGTAAAGAAGAAAAATTAGGAATTTTATTTTTTTCTGTTAATTCTATTAAATAAAAATTATAACAATGGAATATTTATAATTTTCTGAATTATAAAAAGCAATTTGTATTTTAAAAAAATTTCAAGGTGTGTATTCTTAATTCACCTTAAATTTGAACATTGCTTCACTATTTTTAAGGTACTCATAGTAAAGATTGAATATAATAGTTTAGCCACATAAACATATATAAGATATGATAGTTTAGCCACATAAATAATAGATATGATAGTTTTGCCACATAATAATATCATAGTTAAATCAATAATCTCATTTTGTGGTGGAAAATAAAATTTGTCTATTTAATTTTATTTATAATTTTTTTTAACACGTGACTTCTTTTTTTTTTTAACGTAACACGTGACATTAATAGAATAGTATTATCATTATTTTCATTAGTTGTTACCGATACACTTGTATTAATGTAATAAATATTATTTATATATATGTAGCCAATCATATTTAAAAGAAAAAAAAATTAAAAACACAAAAAACAATCACAATGTATAAGAGAAATATATTTAATTTTATAATTACTTTTTATATAAATAAAAAATAACATTTTAAAAATAGAAGAATCCATCCTACAATACGAAAAACTAGGGATAACCCGCGCCTGAAGGCACTGTGAACAATTTTTGTTTGATACCACACGTGCTACGAAATTCAATTATAATAAATCAATTTAAAATGATAATATCATTCTAATTTAAAATTTCAAATAAAACAGGAACAAAAGATATAAAGAAAACTGAAATAAATAACTATAGCGATCCCGGTTTTCCCTGTTGTTATTGAACTGTAATCCGGGCTTGGTTCCGTAGATTTGTTGTTGTCTTATCCTCAATTCTATCCCTTACTCCTTGTTGTAGAGTTTTGGGTTGTGTTGGACTTGTTGGGAATAAGTTAGTTATGTTTTAGAACTCAGAATCCTTGCCTAGTTTTTTTGGCCTCTCCGCTCGAGCGGGGGTTTCGGCGCTCGAGCGGGAAAATCACCTTCCCAGTACTTCCTCTGTGGTGTTGGACGCTCGAGCGTGAGGTTTGACGTTCGAGCGGGAGTTTGTGTGTGACGCTCGAGCGGGGAGTTGGACGCTCGAGCGGGGACCTGTTCTGCAAAACTTCTGGATGGTGGTATCCGCCGCTCGAGCGGGGGTTTTGGCACTCGAGCGGGAATCTGTGAGTGACGCTCGAGCGGGGAGTTCGACGCTCGAGCGGGTTGACCTGTATAACACACCGAGATTCAGCTTTTTGAATCACTTTTTGTTTTCCTTTCTCTCTCTTACGTTTCCGAAAAAGCCATTGGAGAGCACCTCACTCTAAAACCTAACTTCTCTCTTAGGATTGATCTAGCTAGAGTGTTTTCCTCACCTTGGGCCTTTGTAAGAAGTGTGTTGATCGTCGAGGGCTTCGTTGTGATCCAAGAAATTTGGGATTTGGAGCACTTTGATTTCGGGTCATCTTCTCTATTTGAGTTCTCCATTTGAGGTAGGGATTCTCCTTGTTCCTTTTCAATACTCCGTCTATAGATAGACATTTATCCGACCAAGTCACTCTCCTTGGAGTTGTACCGCTTTTTATGTCAATAAAAATGCAGAAATTGAAAGAGGTGTTCCACGCCTTGTTATCAATTATAAACCGTTAAATGAAGTACTTAAATGGATTAGGTACCCAATTCCGAATAAAATAGATCTTTTAGATCAATTACAGGATGCTATCATATTTTCTAAATTTGATCTTAAATCAGGATATTGGCAAGTCCAGATTGCAGAACAGGATCGTTACAAAACCGCTTTTACAGTACTCTTTGGGCATTATGAATGGAATGTAATGCCATTTAGTTTAAAAAATGCTCCATCAGAATTTCAACATATCATGAATGATATTTTTACTCCTTATACAGAATTTGCTTTATCATATATTGATGATGTTTTAATATTCTCCTCATCAATTGACCAGCATCGAAAACATCTTAATATTTTGAAGAATGTTATTATCAGAAATGGATTAGTTATTTCCGCACCTAAGATGCAATTATTTCAAACAACAGTTAGATATGGTGTATTGTTGGCTTACTACGCACATAGCTAGTAGAGCGAAATGGGATCGTTGTTGTTTCGTTGTAACTGAAATATCATGGGTTTGATTGGTTACAGTTCGGAGGACTGAGTTACTCCATTGGTTGATTGTATGCATGTTGGCGGGTTGTAAATTTATATTTTTACAAAGATATGCATGTATAGTTATGATAGTAACGGAAACGAACCAAAATGTCATTTTGTCTTTTGGAAAGTATGGAGGAGAACGAATGTTTTTAAGATAAACATGTTTGAAAAGGTACATCTGAGTATGTACAGGAAATGGAAGAGGGCATCGGGCTTAGTGAGATTACTTCCTAAGTATTTGTTAATGTTATGAAAGATTGAGAATGGGGGTTAATGAAAGGAAAAAGGAAAGATAAACCACTTGTAGTGTTGAATGAAACAGTTGTTTTCGAGAAAAGTTCATACATATATAATTTTGTATAAACTGACACATTACTATTCTAGTATGAGAATGAGTGTTCATGATCATAGCTATCTGTAAGTTGTTATTGTTGAGGATCATGTTGAGTTCCCTACTGGACTATATGTTCATCCCACGTTGTTGAATCTTTTTCAGGTGTTAAGTAGGTTGAGCTGTAAGATTTGGATCTATTTATTTACTGGCCATGGGGCCTCAGTTATGTTGGCGGAATGCCATTATTGTAAAAAGGGTTGCACCCTTCTTCTCGTCCCTTAAGTGATGTAAGCCCAAGGGCAATTTATTAAGTATGTTCATGTAATATTTACTTTGCATACGAATGAGAGTATTGTTAATCACTTCTACGGATTGAATGTATGAGTTTATTTCCGCATGTTATCCTTGAAATTGAATTAAGTTAATGAATTCGGTAATGACTTCGAGTAATAAAAAGTGGGGCGTGACAATAACTAATAAATTTCAAAATTTGTATTTCCTAATGAATTTATCATGAATGTAAGCTTCTCGACTCATTCACATAATTGGGGTGATGCCTTTAAGAGTTCCCACCTCATTCTCTAACATATTTTCAAAGTCAGCCATGCTTAAGAAATAGTTCAAATTAGTCTAATAAAGCATCAAATATCAATAGGAATAAAACATCAAATATCAATAGGTCCTGAAAAGAAAAATGAATTCATAAACAAACCATGAAAATAGTGCATCTAAATACACTGGTCTTTCTTAATCAAGAAACATAAAATTCATAACCATACTATAGCATCCTCCTTCAACCCACTAATAAATTATTCCTGTACAACAGACACTAAATTTACAGAAAAATCCATGTCAAGCATATGTGACTTCCACCAAAATATGCAAAGATACTAAATTTAGTGAATTTTCAAAGACACTTTACTGTCCACACTCAATAACCATTCATAAGGTCCAATCTTTTACATTGATAAGAGACTTTACAAAAATATTAGAAATTCATTGAAGTACATACCAGTAGGAAACTTTACAAAAATGGTTAACATCAAGGATATACTTTACAAAATATTTGTCAACTTTACAAAATTTATGCCATACAATGTCTTTAAACTTGTTCTTTTACAAAAAAGTACTTGGACGCCTCTAAAGCGCTTGGACACCCTCAAACTTGTTCTCCATCACATTCTGAAATGTCCAAGTATCAACTTCTATATACTTTTTCCAGTGAGGAGCATACACAACAATCTAATATTTAAAAAAGCAATAACATTAGCATATTGACATAATACGGAAAATAGATATTGAAACAATATGAACCAAAGATACCTTATTACAATTCCATCGGTGCAATGTAGTCTTATTTATCCTCTTGTGCTCCATAGCTTTTTCAACTCAATCCTACAAAAGTTTGACTGGATCATAATTTAAACACAATTTTAATTAAAATACATTTTCAATTTATTTCCTTCTTTCATCATTTGTGTTCTTTTTTAAACTTTAGTTTCTTCCATCTTCCATTTAAGAAATTTTATATATCTTCGTAAAAGATCCTTTATAATTTTTTAAGGATGCATAATTTAGTTTGAAAATCAGTAATATTAAGAAAATTACACAGAGATTATGCATGCTTCAAAATATCACATTTCCCCCATGATTTTCTTTATACATGTTCCAAAACAAACTTGAAAAGAACCATACCACTTGTGTATTTTTTATTCCCTTTCTTGAGTAGTTTTCCTTTCATTTTCCTTTAAACTTCTCATTTTCCTTTGCCTTTGCCTTTAAAAAAATAAGCAAAACTTATTAAGAAAAAAAGTATGAGAAACAAATAAATTTGATTAGTGGGTTTAACCCACGAACACAGAGGACATTGAAGTCTTGTTCATTATGGATCACAACACTGACATTTTTGTTTTGAAGAAACTGAACCTGTGTATAATGCATTTGAAAGGTCAAAGAAAAACTATATTAATGTATGTAGATTAAATAAAAAATGAGTATAGAGATCTAATATTACTATTTCCTCTAACATATCATCCACCTGCAAAAAAAAAAAAAAAAATACAAAAGCATTTGATTATGAGAAAAATTATAAATAATAAGTAAGAAATTAAGCCTCTATTTATAAACTATAAAGTAAACATACATAACCAAAAATATGAATGTTGTCCATGATATGAATTAAAATGAACTCCAAGGTTGTTAAAGAGGTTGAAACACCAAAGATCTGTAGTAAATAAATAACTTATTTCATAGTGCTATAAATAGATTAGGTTTAAATACCAATGGGCTGTATAATGACTATTTGATTACTTAATTGTGCCATAATTTAAATACAATGGGCTATTTCTTTTTCACTATAATTCTAATTTTTAACAATCAAATAAAAACAAAAGATCACATAACATTACTTTGCATGCTAAAAAAGGAAACTCAATTCACTCATTTATCAAAATAATCCAAATCATTTATCAGAACACTAATATATTTGAAACACTTCAATCTCATTGATACTTTATTTGGTTCACTGGAATGAGATAAATGATGATTCCCATTGCAATGAATTTTTCATTATTATTTTAAACAACCAAATATGAGAAGTGTAAGGAATCTTTGCACTTTATTATAGAAGATTAACACATAGTGAAAAAAAAAATTTAATGATAGGAAAAATCCAAAAATCAGCAAATTTGACTATCTAAGCCTATAAACAACAATTCTTATTTAGCAAAGTTGAGAGCTCTATCCCCTAAACAACAATTTCCAACAACATATAAAACATATGTTAAAAAACTTAAATCCTATCCCATACCCCAAAAATATCTGATTTCCTGAGATGAGAAAACAACAAAGAAAAACAACCCATTTCCATTATTTATTCATAATCAACAATGATTCAAGATACAATTATAACCTGCTCAATCCATTTCAAAAGTGTAACGCCCTCAAAATAAACCCCTTATATATATCATTGACATGCAATATTTAAAGAAAACAATTCATTAATTCATTCATTAGAGTACTACTAAATAAAAGCATTACATGTAACATCAAATTAAATGCCCTACGAGCTAACATCTTTCCAAGCCAACACTTGGACACAAAACTATGAGTTCTAACTCAAATACAAGTAAAGCCCTAGGCTTGAATGTTTACATGTACTATTAAATCAAAACAACTAACTGAAGATAGCCTTCAAAATCCAAAAGTCAAATCCTTCCAAGCTAAGTCCTTGGAGGTAGCTTATCACCTGAACCTGAAAATGATGTTCCCATAAAGGGTGAGCCACAGCCCAGTAGAAAAATACTAAACCAAATATAAGCATCGAATAAAGCTAAAAATCAGCAAATTTGACTATCCAAGCCTATATACAACAATTCCTATTTAGCAAAGTTGAGAGCTCTATCCGCTAAACATATGTTAAAAAACTTAAATCCCATCCCAAAAATGTTTGATTTCCTGAGATGAGAAAACAACAAAGAAAAACAACCCATTTCATTATTCATTCATAATCAACAATAATTCAAGATACAATTTTAGCCTGCTCAATCCATTTCAAAAGCATAACAACAAACTAAGCATCACTGTAACAATGTAATAAATATATATATATATATTTTTTAAAAAAAAGGCCGAATGTAACAATCAATCTTCAAAACAAACTAAAATAGATATGAATGAATAATGAAATGAAATGAAATGAAATGAAATGAAATGAAATGAAATGAAATGAAATGAAATGAAATGAAATGAAATGAAATGAAATGAAATGAAATGAAATGAAATGAAATGAAATGAAATGAAATGAAATGAAATGAAATGAAATGAAATGAAATGAAATGAAATGAAATGAAATGAAATGAAATGAAATGAAATGAAATGAAATGAAATGAAATGAAATGAAATGAAATGAAATGAAATGAAATGAAATGAAATGAAATGAAATGAAATGAAATGAAATGAAATGAAATGAAATGAAATGAAATGAAATGAAATGAAATGAAATGAAATGAAATGAAATGAAATGAAATGAAATGAAATGAAATGAAATGAAATGAAATGAAATGAAATGAAATGAAATGAAATGAAATGAAATGAAATGAAATGAAATGAAATGAAATGAAATGAAATGAAATGAAATGAAATGAAATGAAATGAAATGAAATGAAATGAAATGAAATGAAATGAAATGAAATGAAATGAAATGAAATGAAATGAAATGAAATGAAATGAAATGAAATGAAATGAAATGAAATGAAATGAAATGAAATGAAATGAAATGAAATGAAATGAAATGAAATGAAATGAAATGAAATGAAATGAAATGAAATGAAATGAAATGAAATGAAATGAAATGAAATGAAATGAAATGAAATGAAATGAAATGAAATGAAATGAAATGAAATGAAATGAAATGAAATGAAATGAAATGAAATGAAATGAAATGAAATGAAATGAAATGAAATGAAATGAAATGAAATGAAATGAAATGAAATGAAATGAAATGAAATGAAATGAAATGAAATGAAATGAAATGAAATGAAATATAATGAAATGAAATGAAATGATGGGTGTTGAAGGTGGGGGTGGGGAGAGGGCTTTGAGCGAGGGAGTTACATATCAGAGCCGTTGGGGTGGGAAGTGGTTTTTTGGCTAAATGTCATATAAGACTCTGTATTTTCCTACCTCTTCATTTTGGTTTTCCCCTTTGGCTTGGCACACTTTCAACTTAGAGCACAAAACTCATCATTTTTGCAATATGCATTCATCGGACTGGACCAAACAGTTGCATATAGTTCTCTAGTTGTGTGTAAACTTGGTCTTTTATCCATTTCTTGAAAAACCAATGTTTTTGACATAAGGTTATATTAGTTCCTAAAATCAAAGGGCTTAAGTTTTGCTATTCTTTAATACATACTTTGGTTTTTTATAACCAAATACAATTAAAAAATAATATAAGCAAAAAGCCACAACTATATAAGAAGCCAAAATGCAAGACAATCCATTTCAATTATTACAATCCAATTTACCGGATTAATAAATGATACCGATCATTGAAAGTAGAAAAATGAAAGAAAAAAATAAGAAAAAAACAACCCATCATTGGATTATTAATAGGAAAAACAGCCCCAAAATGTCTGATTTCCTGATTAATCCCTAAAATCAATCAATTTCAATTATAACTTGCTTAATACAATTATAAACTGCTTAATACATTCATAATCAAAAGCATGAACAACAAAATGATTCAAAAATTATAACCTGTTTATTACAGATTTATGGATAAATAATTCAAAAGCATGAACAAAAACAATGTAACAATCAACAACAATAACAATATAACTTGCTTAACACAATCCACAATAGGTGGGTATGGAATTAAATTGGAATTATATTTAAATGAAAAAGAAGAAAAAAGTAAAATTATATTTCATTCATATAATTTTAGGGTGTATCATGTACAGACACTAAAAATTATTGGTTCAAAAGATTGGTATTATCGAAATTGGTTTTCTTCTATAAATTGAAATTAAACAAAACTAAGATAAGCAATATAGAGTAGGGATGAGGTTGCCAATTAAAATTTTATTCAAGTCTAAGCATATGAGAAAAAAAAAAAAACAAAACAAAACAAAAAAAAATCTCAGTCAGGAGTTTAATTTTTTAATTTAGAAATTGTTGATTAGTCAAGCACTCAGATACATGACTAATGTTAGGAGTTTAATTTTTTAATTTAATTTTTTAAGGCAGGAAAGTGATGTCCTCAACTTTGATTATATTTACAAATTAAACTTGCAACTCAGTTATTGTTCAATTACTCTTCTTGGACAGTGATGGATAAACAAAAATGATGACATGTTATCTAACAAAGATATACATAACAAAGAAAAACGCAAGAATGATGATTACATAGGTTATACAATCTATACTCTAACTAATCATCCTTCAAGAAGACGACAAACATCCATATTATGATTGTCTATTTGCTTTAGTTTTCATTGCTCTTCTGGCCAAAGCAGAGGAGAACGAACCTACTTTGACTTGTTCACCAACTAATAGATTGTAGTTTAAATCATGAAAAGAAACATGAAACCATATAAATCATGAAACCATATAAGTTCACCAACAGTTTTTTTACTTCTTTTACACGGCGGGACATGATTTTTAGGGGAAAAGAGAGCCAAAAAAAAGAAAGAAAGAGAGAGAGAGAGAGAGAAAGATGAGGCAATTCAAACCATATAAAACGTCTTAACCATGAACAATAACAAATAAAGCCAACCTCCAAAGATATCTTAATAACACTTCCAAACACAATCAGACTCCAATTAAAATTGAGTGAATTCCTGTAACAAAACTAATTGCAAAATTTTCAATGAAGCATCTTCTAAAACATATCTTCTAAAGCACATCTTATTACTATTTTTTTTTGTAATTATTCATGAAACAAACAATAGAAACCAATATGGCGGATACAAACCAAAATGTATATAAAAAAGAATGTAGTGAAATCAAACTACAACCAAATTGCAAAATTAAGAGAAAAACACAAATCCAAATCCTACAAATCCAAATCCTCCAAATAACACATTTCACCAAATCAAGCTCACTACCAGAATTGTGCAACTAAATAAGAAAATACGGGATAGAATTGTGCAACAATACATACCAAAACAAATAAAAGACAGGATACCCTTTATTGGTTTTGCTTCCTATGGTAAAACAACCCTTTTTGTTTTCACCAAATCAAATATTTACTGCGTTTCTTACCTAACAGGATAGGAATTTTTTCAAACCCTTAGAAACAGAAACGCAAACACAAACACAAACACAACCCTTTATAGGCCAAAAACTGTCTGATTTGTTGATTAATTCCCAAAAACTGTCTGATTTATTGATTAATCCCCCAAAATTGTCTTGATTAATCCATTTCATGAGATGAGAGAAAACAACTCAGAAAATTTCCATAAATGATCAAAAAACATGAAGAGTGTGAGAGTGAGAGTGTGAGTGAGAGTGGGGGGACTGAGACCTTGAGGGGAAGAGAGAGGTGTTACCTGAATACGACGACAACCATCGAATCAACGAAGAGCCAATGAAGCAACGAAGAACCACCGAAGCAATGATGATGAATGGGTTTGAATACAACCACTGTGGCAAACAAAGAGAGAGAAACAGTGTTGATGAAATGGGTGTGAAGGGAGAGTGAAATGGGTTTGAAATGTTTTCAACTTTCAAACTATATCCAACGGTGAAATGAACAATCTCAACCTTTAAATCCATAAGATAGACGTTCCATTGGGATTCAAACCCACTTCAATTAAACTAATATAAAACAATGAAACTCTCAACAACCAATTCCAAAGACTTTTGCTTGAACAGTATGATACTGTGAAGGACCTATTCGTGAATTCTATAATTCTGTTAAGGGCCTATTCGTTGAAATAAAAAAATGAAATGTGGTTTAGATTTAAATGGGACAAAATGTTAAAAAAAAAAAAAATTAGTTGATAATTGTAAGAAAAAATTAATAAACCATACTTATAAATTTGATTTTAATATACCCAATTTGACTTTAATAAACCCAAATTTTAATAAACCAGACTAAAAAATTTGATTCTTGCTCCCCCTACCCCACCAAAATAATGATAATTTTAAGAAAAAATTAAAAAACCAGGCTTATAAATTTCTTACACAACTAACCAAAACAATGATTGATCACAAACTGTAAACATCTGTAACGCCCTCAAAATAATAACATTAAACCCATCAATCAAGATTCATTAACATATGAAATAACCGCATTTTTCTATTCATCAGAGTTTCATTACATAAGTATTACATGTTAACAACAAAAGCAAAATGCCCTACGGGCTTACAGCTTTCCAAGTTAACACTTGGTTACAACAAAAAGAGTACTAACTCATTTACACATTAAGCCCTTGGCTTGAATTTACATGTAATACGATCACAAACTGTAAACATCAGACACAATGTTTCAATCACAAATTGGACAATGTTTTAATGTTTCACCGAATCAATGTTTAAATGTTTCAATCACAAATTGATTATTGAAATTAAAGATTAGAGTAAAGATTATCCAAAAATTAAAGTAGAGATTATCTAGAAATTATCCAAAGATAGAGAAAAGACTAAAGATTAGAGTAAAGATTATCCAAAAATTAAAGATTAGAGTAAAGATTATCCAAAGATTACCTAAAGATAGAAATATAAATACTAAAGAAAAAGCCCAGGCATGCTTACCTAAACAGTATGTATACCGGATTATTCATGAGATGAGAGAAAACAACTCAGAAAATTTTCATAAATGATTAAAAAACATGAAGAGAGTGAGAGTGGGGGGACTGAGACCTTGAGGGGAAGAAAGAGGTGTTACCTGAACACGACGACGACGACCACCGAATCAACAAAGAGCTGATGAAGCAACGAAGAACCACCGAAGCAATGATGATGAATGGCTTTGAATACAACCACTGTGTCAAAGAAAGAGAGAGAAACAGTGTTGATGAAATGGGTTTTGGGCGGTGAAGGGAGAGTGAAATCGGTTTGAAATGTTTTCAACTTTCAAACTATATCCAACGGTGAAATGAACAATCTCAACCTTTAAATCCATAGGATAGATGTTCCATCGGGATTCAAACCCACTTCAATTAAACTAATGTAGAACAATGAAACTCTTAACAACAAATTCCAAAGACTTTTGCTTGAACAGTACGATACCGTGAAGGGCCTATTTGTGAATTCTATAATTCTGTTAAGAGCCTATTTGTTGAAATAAAAAAAAATGAAATGTGGTTTAGATTTAAATGAGACAAAATGTAAAAAAAAAAATTAGTTGATAATTGTAAAAAAAAATTAATAAACCATACTTATAAATTTGATTTTAATATACCCAATTTGATTTTAATATACCCAAATTTTAATAAGCCAGACTAATAAATTTGATTCTTGCTCCCCCTACCCCACCCAAATAATGATAATTGTAAGAAAAAAATTAAAAAACCAGGCTTATAAGTTTCCTACACAACCAACCACAACAATGATCAATCACAAACTGTAAACATCAAACACAATGTTTCAATCATAAATTGGACAATGTTTCAATGTTTCACCGAATTAAAGATTAGAGTAAAGATTATCCAAAAATTAGAGTAGAGATTATTATCAGTAAAGACTAAAGATTAGAGTAAAGATTATCCAAAGATTACCCAAAGATATAAATATAAACATTAAAGAAAAAGCCCTAGTTTACTCACCTGAACCATATGTATACTGGATTATTTCTTTGTTGAACACCATTGTTCCCTTTTGCAGTCCCCTTGTTCCTCTTTTGCAATGGCTCCGTCGTCAATGGGGTTTGGGGCTACCATTGTTGATGAAGATTGGGAGAGAGAGGGAGGAAGAGAGAAGATGAAGAGAGTAATACGGGGTTTGGGGTTCAGTCGCCGGCAAGGGTTGGGCGGAATGGGCTCCGATGGAGGTAGAGAGAGAGGGGGGTGTTGTCGTCAATATTCAAAGGTATTTTAGGCTACCATTGTTGATGAAGATTGGGATGGCGGAGAGATAAAGAAAGGAAGAGAGAAGATGATGAGAGGGAATGGGCTCTGACAGGGAAGGTTGGGGTCTGATGGAGAGAGAGAGATGAGGGGTTGTGTGTTTTCAAAATTTGAAATCAAAAAGAGATAAATGGGAGAGACAAATGAGAGTGAGAGAGAGAGAGAGAGAGAGGGTGTCTGTTGAAAATAAGAGAGACAAATAGAGTGAGATATTTTGAGCCCTTAGATTAAATTAATCTAATGGTCCAAATTTTGACATAAGTATAAGAGTCACATTAAGATTCAAAATTCTGAGTTATTTTGTTATATAGATGACATAGAAAATAATGTAAGTTGCCCTTTCTCCACAGTATTAATGCAAGTGGCGCTTTTTTAACCGTTACTTTGTTTAAAGTTTATCTGGATTCATTTATCCTCCGTAGTTGAGAAATTTAAAAAAAAAAAAAAGAGAAAAAAGAAAAAGAATATTAAATTAAATAAAATATATTTGGTGCTACATGCACTAACATTAATTATAATATTATTATTGATTCTATTCATTAATCACATTATAAATATTCAAAATTTCTTAAATTATGACAGATCATCAATTAATACATTAATTAATATATCAATTAATACATATAGCATTATTCTTTATTTGATTTCAAAATTTTTTCTAAATATTCTAAAAATATGAAAAATGTTTCAAATCTCCTTTTCTTCTCACTCTCTTTGACTTACTTTCTCTCTCATTGGCCAATTTTTTTTTATTCTTCTTCAATCACCTCCTCCACATGTGTGTGAGACGGTGATTTGAGGGTCTCTATCAATGCTGTAAAAATACATCGTTAAAAGTTTCGAGAATGCGATGAACGCGCTCTCACTGAGCGTCGGATACACTCGAAGTCTACAACACTATACAGTACAGAAGACAAAATCCAAATACTGAGCGTCGGATACACTCGAAGTCTACAACACTATACAGTACAGAAGACAAAATCCAAATACTCTCTCTCTTCTCTCTCTATGCCCTTTGATCCGGCGTTCTCTTCTCGTTCTCGTCTTCTCGGAGATGGAGAGGCTCGCGGCTTCGGCGGTGGTGGCGGTGGCGCTGTTGGTGGTGGCAGTCACGTTCTCTCTCAGTCTCCTGTTTTTCGCCGGTGAATCTGCCAACAATTTCACCGGAGACACGAATCTCGGCCGCAAGCCAGAGCTTAAGGGTTTGTGCGATGATCTCATCGAACGCTATGGTCATCCTTGCTCCGAACACGAAGTAATCGCTTTTCCATACTCTCTCTCTCTCTACTTTATATGCAACTACAAAATGATGTACATTTACTGTTTTTGAGTACTCGATTAGTTACTGGAATTGTATGTTCAGCTTATTAATTATCTATACGCATCTTGGAGTGCAATTTGTTGACATTTTATAATTGTTTTGTGAAATTTCTAGTTGAACTGCGGAATAGGAGGAACATTAAGGTCTATAGATTCGAAATGAAAGGATTTTAGCACTAAAGAATAGCTCAAATTTAGATATGATAGTTTAGATATAAATCTTTAGGTTTAATTTGAGAGCTTTACAATTTGGAATAATGATGTCAAATTAGTTTTTTGGAATTGTTTCATACTAAGGATTACTAGGATTATAAGAGTAACTTAACACTAATAGGCATTTTACGTAACAAAAGTACATAAAATATTAATTACTAAGTAGTGTACTTCATGAAATTAGTTTGTATAGCGTCCAAAGCTCTTGAAATGTAGCCAGCTGAGTAAGGATTTGGCAAAATGTATCGTGTTGGAGCGGCCATTCTATGATCAGGCTAGGCAAAATGCCTAAATGCTCTAAATTCCTCTTTTGTTGGAGATGCTTATTAAGGATTATAGTTGTACAAAAGATCAAAATAAAATAGTTTTCTTCGTAATTTGCTCTATATTTCCTTTAGTTTCTCAATCTATGTAATAGGCAACTATTCCATATTTTTGTATGGTTTAACTACACATTTCTTTATGTGAAATCCACCTATCCAATCGGAACTTAATAGTTACACTTGCTATTTCGTTTAACCTTTTTTTTTCCTAAAGGATTTTTACATGTTTTGGATTGATTGGTTGTTTGATAATTGAAATGGGGCTTGTATGCATTTGTTTTCATCAAATTTTCAGGTGCAGACAAAGGATGGTTACATATTGGGCCTTCAACGTGTCTCATCTCGGGCCAAGATCTTGAGAGAACAAAAGGGTCCTCCTGTTCTTCTCCTGCATGGACTCTTTATGGTGAGCTTTCTCACTATTGTTTACATAGTTTGAACTGTTTACGCTGTTTTTGGTATATCTGTTGCCACATCTTTATTTGCAGGCCATTGTTATGACGGCCATATTCAAATGATATTCCTTATTTTAGTGCTTGTATATTACTTATTGCTAGTTTTCCAATTGATAGCAGTGTATGTATTGATATATCCATAACTCTTGGGACATTGATGTATCCATGTGACACGGGTAAGCCCATAAAGGATATAGCCCACCGTTTAGGGCCCAATACATAATTCAAATATTAAAGTTCAACGTTGCTGGAGCTCAACATAATATTAAGAACCAATAACATCAAAACACGTGGCAAGAGAAGGACAAGCCACATAAGCAGACAAAGATCCTGCAAAGTTATCGCACTGCACATCAGCCATTAATGAAGGCTCTTACAGCATTTATTGCGATAACCCCTCCCCGTCGAGACAGAACGGCCTCACCATGAACAAGGCAAGCTAGAGCATAGACTTTCGGCCATGGCGACAGGTCGGAAGGGACAACGAAATGATTACCAGAGGATATAAGCAGATGTCGAAGATAAGAAGAAGGTTAAGCTTTTCTATCTCTAATCTATCTCTATATTTCATCACTCTTTCTAACTTGCTCGTCGGAAGGTTCGCTGGGGGACTCCCCGTTCCCCGTTGGACTCCTGTGCAGGTCTATTCGTGGGCTTGGTATATCGGGCACCGATTTGGGAAGCGTGGATCAGTCCGAACTGTTCCATTTGGAACACGTTGTATAGTCAGCTGCCGCCGTCTGTGGGAAATCCTTTTGTTCCACGTGCCAATTGTGCTCATTGCCGCTGGAGACCCTTTCCTAATAACCCCTTCCTGCCACCCACCAAGGTGGATGGTTACGACTAGATCCATGGCTTCTCACCACAATGTTGCCGACCCTCCTACTCCAAACAACCCACTGCAGTATTTCACCGAGCTCACCAACAGCATTAACTGCCTCGCCGAGCAAAACCAAGCCTTGATTAATGCTCTACTCCAAAGAAACCTTCCTATGCCCCCTCCACCACCTCCAGATATCCCACCCAACCAAGAATGAGCCCGAGCCATCCCATCCAACAGCCTTACCTATCCAACCTAGAAGGCTTACAACCCCTTCCCCCAGATATGAACCCACCTCCCCGGGTCCAACATCCATCAGTCTAGGCACTCACCCCCAAGGGAGAGGCTAGTAGCGTCCAGCCTCCGCTGCATTCCGGTGGTGACAACGTTCCTCTCTGGGATGCAGAACTCCCAGCCATGAAGCTCCAGCTCCAAAGAGTCATGCAGAACATGCAGAATAAACTATCTACCACAGCCAACTCACCGTTCATTGCTTCCATAAGGGACAAACCCTTACCTTCTAAATTCAAAATGCCCTCGCTTGACTCTTTCGACGGCACAACAGACCCGGTCGACCATATGGAAACTTACAGGACCCTCATGATCCTCCATGCATTCCCTGACGAGATCATGTGTCGCGCCTTCCCTGTAACTCTTAAGGGGTCGGCACGACTCTGATTTAGTCAACTGTCAGCAGACTCTGTCTCCACTTTCCAGCACCTAAGTGACTCATTTCTCAGCCATTTCATTGGTGCCCAACGCCAGCGACGTCCGGCAACCCAACTCCTCAATATTCGTCAGACCGAGGGGAAGTTGCTGCGCAGCTTCGTCACTCGCTTCAATACCGAAGCCCTGCATTATTCCCTTCGTTCGACTAAAGCTGCACTCGGGAATGTGGGGCTACTGACACGAGTAAGCTCATAAAGTATATAACCCACCATTTAGGGCCCAATACATAATTCAAATATTAAAGCCCAACGTTGCTGGAGCTCAACATGTCATTAAGAACCAATAACATCTAAATACGTGGCAAGAGAAGGACAAGCCACATATGCAGACAAAGATTCTGCAAAGTTATTGCATTGCACATCAGCCATTAATGAAGGCCCTTACAGCATTTATTGCGATAACCCCTCCCCGTCGAGACAGAACGACCTCACCATGAACAAGGCAAGATAGAGCATAGACTTTCGGCCATGGCGACAGGTCGGAAGGGATAACGAAATGATTACCAGAGGATATAAGCAGACATCGAAGACAAGAAGAAGGTTAAGCTTTTCTATCTCTAATCTATCTCTATATTCCATCACTCTTTCTAGCTTATTCGTCGGAGGGTTCGCTGGGGGACTCCCCGTTCCCCGTTGGACTCTTGTGCAGGTCTATTCTTGGGTTTGGTATATCGGGCACCGGTTTGGGAAGCATGGATTAGTCCGACCCGTTCCATCTGGAACACGTTGTATCATTACCATGTATTGGATGTTTATGCAGAGGGGACTTGAGCCACTGATATTTAGTTTGAGAGTGTGTGTGGATATTGTTCCATACGATTATTTTTGTTTTGCTATTACATTACTTCTGAAGAAGTCTGCTGTGTACAAATTTGGAATGAGTTTGTTATTTAAATGGCGACACCTGATAAATTAGAGTCTATGATGTTTTATTGATTGTTAACTTCAATTGTGAAGTAGAACGGTGAAATGTAGCTGATTAGTTGAAGATAGCCTTCATTCACACAAGCAATTACCTTATAGAGTGGATATTCTGATGAATTTTGAAAAATGGAGGACCAAATTTTTAGAAGTTTATGATCCATGGCCTCCAAGAACGGTAATTATGTGACCAAAGCAGTGCATAGTTATTTAGTATTATTATTTTTAAAATAAAGCATGAGTATATGTAGAAAACACGCCAGCGGAGCATCATCTGTGTAAACCAGAGATATCCACTTAGAAATAAAACTCAAAAACTATAACCCTCCCCAAAACTAAGCTTAGTCAAAAAATCAACCAAAGATGAATAAGAATCACCTGTGTTTTTTAAAGCAAGAAAATGAACACAACATAGCAAGGATAGCTGAATCCTACTAGTCACTCTCTCTAATTCTCAAATGTATGTTGTTCTTCTCCATCAAAACACGCTACATCAAACGGGCACCACTGTCCAAGCTTTCCATATCCTTTCCAAGTGACATCCATGAGGCCGGCTTTGTAGATATCAAGGAACTGAAGTTGGCATTTTTAGTAAGCTCTGAAGGTCTTTGGCAAACATTATAATAAAGCAAGAGATGATTCTTGAACTCCTCTATCCTTTTCTCAAATTATTTGATGTAAGATTGGACTCCAACATTGCAATCCAAACATAGACAATCACCTTAATGAGAACCCAAACACATTTCCAATAAAAGGAAGAGCCCATGCTACCACAAATGATAGAATAATACAATGTAAATAGGAATCTACCATCTCTCTCCTTCCACTTCAACTCATCCTCCCTCCCTCCCAACATCCTCCCCACTCTTGCACTAACTTGAAGAACTGAGGCCTCCACACAACTTTGAGTCTAAAACCCTTATATATTTAGAGATCAAAGCATTTTATAGTAGCTAAGCTATACAACTCTGAAAGAGCCCCATACAATGGAACATCTCTCCCACACATCATGTCAAAGTCTTGACCTAGCTGCTCTTATGCCTTATAGTCACTGTCCTGCATCCTATTTCCCTTGTCATATTTGAATGCTTTGGTGATTGATTTGATACTATAAGCTTGTGGTTTGAATTTTATTTAGTGGAATATTACGTTTATTTATTTATTTATGATTAGTCTTCTCATTGTCTGTTGCTTGCTAATTGGTTATTAGCTTAAGTCATCTCACATAAGGTTCTCAAGGCCTATGTTACATGGACTCGGGTACGGGTGTCGGGTGCGGATATGTATCTAGAGGTCGGACTCATCAAATCATAAATTTAAGGATACGCAGACTCGGCAAAAAAATGTCATATTTTTATATTTTTAATCTAATATGTGAGATAAAATGGTATTATATGTAACTTATAGTGTCAAAATGACATTTATAGCAATTATATAACAATATATACATATAATAATAGTGTTATATACAATTATATAAGAAGTATCCGTTGAAAAGTATCCGACACATATCCCATACCCTTGTCCGAGTGTCGGGTGTCCGACACGGGTATTTGATTTAATTTGAAGAGTCCATGTAACATAGCTCAAGGCTTGTGTAACCTTTTGGTTGCATCACTAGTGCTTTCTTGGCTAAACATTCCTATTTTCTATTCATTGATGTGCAATAAAGGAAAATGGAATTATCAATTGAAGTGTTTGTAAGATATGTTCTGACTCATGGAGCATGTGTTTGTGATAATTCGAAACGTATTTACTCGTATTTTTTTTTTTTTTTTAAGTTTTAATGCCTCCTTATATGAGAGAAGCTTCTGCACTAACAGTTCTTTGCTTTAAAATTCAATTAGTCTGGTGATGCTTGGTTTTTGGATTCTGTGAATCAATCATTGGGCTACATTCTTGCTGATCATGGTTTTGACGTTTGGGTCGGAAGTGTGCGTGGGACACGTTGGAGTCATGGACATGTATCTTTATCAGAGAAAGATAAGGTATCATATGTCTTGGCTCTTTCTAAGCTCTTCATACTGTTTTGAGTATCTTTGGTCTCTTTAGGTATTGTGAACAGTGGGTTGTCCCTCTGTAGTTATTTTCTTTGCTTCTGTAACGTTGTGTTTGGTTGGGGAATTTAGAAAGGAAAAGGGAAAGGGAAAAAGTAAGTGAAATGTGAATAAAATATACCTACATTTCATTTAGTTTCACACACCTTTTCCCTTTCCTTTTCTAAATCTCTTCCTAAATCTCCCAAGCAAACACAGTGTAAATGCGAATAAAAATGTATATAAATACAAAAATATCTTTCCAATCGAAAAAATAAACATAAAAAATATATATGTACATATACATTTTCAGTAATAAAGACATGAGCAATGCACATGATCTTTTCCTCACTTTGCAATCACCTAATCCTCAGATTCTGTTTCAGTTACTTTTGATTGGCAAAATTCTTGAAATGGACGTGAGGACTATGTGAGCACATTTTAGGGGCATTAGAGGAAAAAATTTATACTCCCTCCGTCCCAATTTGTTGGTCCCTTTTGGGGATTCCAACTTTGTGAGGAACCATGCAATTATTACACATAAATTTAAATTTCAAAATATTTTTCTACTAATGGCCCTATCTTTTCAAAATTTTAATATATTTATAATTACTCAAAAGGAGTAGTTTTGGAAAATCAAATGTTTTTTACTTTGACTTTTCAAATGGGACTATCATCTTGGGACATCCCAAAATGGAATAGTGGACCAACAAAATGGGACAGAGGGAGTATGATAAATTAAACTTTTCACCCTTTAACTTTTACTTATTCACTTTGGTCCCTCATGTTTTAATTTTCACTCAAATTTCAAAAGTTGAGATGATGGGAGGACAACATTGAAACACGGGTTAAGTTCTAAGGACTAAGTTGTTGCAATTAAAATACGAGGCACCAAAGTGAAATTTGAGGGTGAAAAGTTTAATTTGCCCTAGAATTTAATAAACTTCAAAGAAAAATAAAATGGGAGAACCACTTCTCTCTTGTATTGGAAATTGTGTTGAATAGCGACATCATAAAAAAAAGGACGAGGGAGACAATAAACAAGATTAAGGTGGGATTATGCTTACACGGCCTTGTAATGAAATTTAAGCACTCACTTCTTGTAATGAAACAACGTTTTGTAGAAAAATTATGCACATAGGTTTATATGTAATTTTTACAAGATGTATGTAGATATTTATCTAAACATGGGAAATTGTTCTAGGCCTGATTGATATTGAATCTATATTTATGCTGAATGGCAGTCTTAACAAAAAAACTTCCAGAATTTCCATCTTACCTGTGCATGTTCTGCTTGCCTGTGAGATGGTAACTTTTTCTCCGTACTTGTGTTTTAGGAATTTTGGGATTGGAGTTGGGAGGAATTGGCTCTTCATGATCTTCCAGCAATGCTCCGTTATGTAAATAAGATTTCAAACTCCAAAGTATTCGTTGTTGGGCATTCACAGGTCTTCTGTCTCTTTATAGGCTTCTGTTTCCAGTAGTTTTTCCTGTAGGTTCTTCCTTTATTATCTGGTTCAATGCTTACTTTGCAGGGTACAATCATGTCTCTGGCTGCTTTCACTGAGCCAGACATAACAAAAATGGTTATGGGTGCTGCCCTTCTTTGTCCTATAACATACTTGGAACATGTCAGTGCTCCATTTGTTCTTAGACTTGTTAGCATGCATCTTGACCAGGTGAGTTTAGCATTTTGATGTGGTAATGTAACTGCATGGAAATTATTTCTGGTGACATTGGTATACTAAATTCCTTCTGAACAGGTGGTTCTCGCATTGGGCATTCATCAACTTAATTTTAAAAGGTCTTTTGACTCATGTGTTTCCCTCGTTCAGGCTCGATGTTAAGTTAACCAGGTTTTGGTTGTTCTAAGTTTATTATTTGACATTTTTATAATGTATTTAGTGAACTTGGCGCTCAAATCTTGGATTTTGTATGTGATGATGGGCGTGTAGACTGCAACGACTTGCTAACTTCCATTACAGGTTCTTCTTCTTCTCATCTTTGTCCTTTATGCATGTGCTAATCAGGCAGCATTTAATGGACAAATATAATCAAGTTTGTCAAGAAACAAATTTATCTATAACTTTAATTTCTTTTGCATGAAAAATTTATATTCTGAATGCCTCAGAATTGCTGTTGCATTCAATGTCAACATGGTAGTTGGGAGGCCACTTTTTGGCAATTGAAGTAATCTAGACTTGGAAATAGTGATGTGAATCATGCGATAAGTGTACATCTCTATAGTTCCTAGATGAATAAAGAAGAAGAGGGCTCCACTTTGAGGGTCATGTTAATTACATGAGCTATTTACATCCTATGAGATCAATAGGAAGGCATCACCAGCCTACTTCCTTGAAAAGCAGCCTCGTGGATATATGAAGGAAGCAAACAAAAAATTATTTTGGAGAACTAAGATTTGTCATGTAATTCTTTACTGTAGTGCTAGGTTAAGTTTTAAGATGCATGTGCCAGATCAATTTTTGCCTATTCCAGGAAATAGGTATTGGTGCTCTTAAACCTATTGAAAAGTAAAACTTAGATGGAGAAATTTGGTTGCTATTTACCAATTCCTCCTTGAGCAAGCTATGCTACTTATAATGACTTTACAGTAATTTTAGATGAGCATTCGATCAATTTTTTCTGCAATTGTGAACTTGTAGTCTACATAATATAATGTGGAAGTAATGTGTGGATCTGCCTAATAGATCTGAGAGGAAAATATATTAATTAAGCATATATGGTCAGCTACCTGGTTTTCAAGAAATTGGAGATGATAGAATCATCACATAAGATATGCTCAATTTATATTTGGTGGTGATATCTTATACTGCATTTCAATTCTGTTTTGGTCATACTTTTGAACATATGATTAAGGCGATTCATTCACTTTGCAGGGATAAACTGTTGCATTAATATCTCTCGAATTGATTTCTATCTTGAATATGAACCTCATCCATCATCATCAAAGAATCTGAATCATCTTTTCCAGAGTATGCTCTTTGCACTTTCTTGTAGCATCCTGTTGTTCTAGTAATTGGTTTATTTTTTATGTGGTTACAACTTAGTGGTGTGAATCCCAACTAATTCCATTATGTTTCCTAATATCATCAAACATTTTTTTATTTTATTTTAAATAAATTTTTTAATAGTATTTTGACAAGTGGAAAAAGAACATGATATGCAGTTAAAGAGAAGTGAGAAACATGAAGAGGTTTTCTCAAATCTACTAGGTCTTATTCTGTCAATAACTGCTCTACCTTTCGGTTATAATTGACGATCTTCAGCTGTGGTTGCTGAGGAATCAAATATAATGGGCTATTGTTCTAACAGAGATGAATTATTAGCAAAATTTCTCATTTGCTTGTCCAAAGCTTTCTTTGGATTTGTACAATGTAGTTTGTGTTG
Source organism: Camellia sinensis (assembly GCF_004153795.1). Classification (NCBI taxonomy): domain Eukaryota; kingdom Viridiplantae; phylum Streptophyta; class Magnoliopsida; order Ericales; family Theaceae; genus Camellia; species Camellia sinensis. The sequence continues at coordinate 1,602,162 of NW_021025248.1, forward strand.
AACACGATTAGTATTAATGTTGATGGTTCTTTCTGATCCCTCTTAATGTTTTGGCAGTGATCCGTAAGGGTACCTTTGCAAAGTATGACTATGGAAAGTTGAAAAACATCAAAAGATATGGCCAGTTTAAACCCCCCAAATTTGATCTTTCTCGTATACCCATATCTTTGCCGTTATGGATTGGGTATGGGGGAAATGATGCCTTAGCAGACATGACAGATTTGCTGCACACTCTTAAGGAATTACAGTCCGACCCAGAGTTGCTTTATCTTGAGAACTATGGTCATGTAGACTTTCTTTTGAGCGTGACAGCAAAGAGAGATGTTTATGATAGTATGATCGGGTTTTTCAGATCATTGCGGGGAAAGTCTAGTATTTCGTCTTTGTAAGATATGACCATTGCTTTCACATAGACTTGTGCATATTTTGTAAATGATTTTTTCTTTCCACGGTTATATATTTGTTAAGTCAATGAAAAATGCCGAGAATTTGTGTAAGCTGGTAACAAAGGCGGAGCAATTTTAAAATTTTCAGAAGTTCCTTTCGTACTTAGAATCTCAAGGAGAGGGAAGGGCTGTACTGGGTGATCTTGTTTGGTTGTGTTTTTGTTTTTCTTATTTTCGGAAACAAAAACGATGAAAATTTTGAAAACTTCTATGGTTTTCATATTTGTTTTTAATTTTTTTTTACAGAAAAATAAAATAGAAATTGAGAACTCTTTTTTGGTGTTTTCTGAAAAATGGATTGTTTTCAGAAACAATTTATCAAGTGAGTTTGCACTTTGAATGGTTTTCTCTAAATTTGGTGTTCCTTAGTACTGTTAATATAATTTGGGTGAACTTTAAGTTTTGTAGTTTCACCACAAATGCTGTGGAAATTACTTGAAAGTAAAGCCCGTAAACAAAACATGTCAAGTGGTAGGAGTTATAAAATATAATCAAGTTTGATTTGTTTGTCAAGTTTGTAAGAGTTATAAAATATAATCAAGTTTGATTTGTTTAATTTTTGAGTTAATTTTAAACAAATTTTAATATAATTGGTTAAGAATAAAACTGAGTCCCGTATACTAAAACTGTTTGTAAAAAAGGGAAACATTGTTCTATGGGAACAGAGAAGCCTGATTAATGTTATAGGAGGGATCTCATCTCACTGAAAAATTATTTTGCTATTTCGTGTCAATCACAAATCAATATATCTTTTAGTATTTTCGTACCCTTCAAAATAAAATTGTGAATTTTATCTTCTTTACTCATCATAACATACTAGGGGTTGTTTGAAATGACTAAAATAAGTATATTTTTTGTCTTTTTATGAAAAGATGTGTAGAAAAATAGAGAGGTAATGTGATAAAAAAAAAATAAAAAAATAAAAAGATGAATTATTTTTAAGTTGCCAAACTTGACCTAAGAAGATCCCATGATCGTGTTTTAGAATCATTAAATAACTTTTTCATCTCACCTAACGAAGCATTCACGAGCTTTTTTTTTTTTCTATTTTGTTTATTTATTGGGTTTAAAATTTTCTCTTGCTTCTTTGTTTTTTCACTCACATCATTACAAGTGTGCAGTCACATCTTAGAGAGTATTATTCATTCGGTTTCAAAATTCATTTTTTAAAAAATTTTATTTTTTTTGTTTTTATTGAATTTTTTTAATATTTTAAGTATTTTTTTTTATTTTTAGATACATTTAACATAAATACACTTAAAAAGTAGGGTAAATTACAAATACACCTGCTAAGATTTGCTTAAAATATAAAATATCCCATGTGGTTTAAAAAATTACAAATCCCCCTTATTAGAATTTTTTATTTAATAAAATTAACTAAAAAAACTAAAATTCATAATTACTTTCCTATACAATAATAAAATTACCCAAATTATTAATTTAAACATATTTTTAATATTATTAAAAACTGTTAATTGACTTAATGATTTATTAATAAAAAGGACGATTTGTTACGAAATTAGAAACTTCAAGAGGTGGAATGTAATTTTCAAAATCACAAGGGGCGATTCGTATTTTAATCAAATCTCAAGGGGTGTATTTATAATTTATCCTGAAAAGTATAATATTTATGAAAAAACATTTAAAAAATTTAATAAATATAAAAAATACAAAAAAATAAAAATTCAATACATTTTTCATTTTTTTGTGTATTTATTAAATTTTTTTAAAATATTTTTTTTATAAATATTTTACTATTTAGATATATCTAAATAAGATATATATAAAAAATAAATAAAATATTTAAAATTTTAAAAATATTTATTAAAAATAAAAAAATACGAAAAATTAAAAACACAATTTTTAAAAAACTAAATCTAGCTGAAACTAAACCCACTAATTTATTTCTGATGGGAAAACAACGGAGAGTGTGTTAAAATAATATTATCATTATTATAATTTAATAATAAATAATGTTTATTTTGTCAAAGTATAATAATTGTACTCCAATGATCACATGTTATTTTGGAACGAAAATTTTTTTGGCAACATTTTCAGACGCAAACGGTGGCTTCTGGGTAGGATCAATGGAATCCAAATTTCACAAGCTAAACATTTTAACTGGTGGAGTTAATTATGAGTTGTGTTTCTAGTGTGTCTACTGCTATCCTTTGGAATGGCCAACCTCTTGAAGAGTTCCAACCTGCTAAGGGTTTACGGCAAGGGGATCTTTTATCCCCTTACCTTTTTGTGTTATGCATGGAAAGGCTATCTGCTATGATTAGTCAAAAAGTGCATGAAAATGAGTGGATAAGACTTAGCTTAGCTAAGAATGGTCCTCTTATTTCTCATTTATTCTTTGCTGATGATTTGATTTTGTTTGCTAAAGCAAATGAAAAAAATTGTACCACCATCTTGAAAGTGCTAGATGAGTTTAGTACTATTTCTGGGCTAAGGGTTAATCTTCAAAAATCACACATGTATGTGTCTTCTAACATAGAATGACACAAAGCTCGTAACTTGAGTAACAAATGTGGTATTCCTTTAATACAAAATCTGGGGAAATACCTTGGGATACCTTTGCTTCATACTAGAGTGAGTAAAAATAACTTCAATTATATCTTGGAAAAACTCGAAAATAAACTTGCTGGATGGAAAACTGGAATGTTGTCCTTGGCTGGAAGGGCAACTTTGATTCAATCAGTTGCTAGTGTTATGCCAGCTTATGCCATGCACACAATGGAGATTCCACGGAAAGTTTGTGATGAGATTGATAAAATTAACCGAAACTTTCTTTGAGGTGATACCTCTGAAAAGAGAAAAGTTCATCTTGTGAATTGGACTCAGGTTTGCAAGCTGAAAAAAGATGGTGGACTTGGGATTCGAAAGGCTAGAGATCAAAATCTAGCCCTTTTGTCCAAGTTGGGATGGAAAATGATAAAAGAGGAAAAGTGTTTATGGGTGGAGGTGCTTAAACAAAAATATTTGAGGCAGCAACCTTTTTTATTTATAAGGAAAGGCAAGAGTATTTCACGTACTTGGAAAGGTGTGTTAAATACTAGAGAGCTCATTGTTAAAAGCGTGAGATGGACCCTTGGCAGAGGGTCCAAAGTGAGGGTTTGGCAAGATTGGTGGTGTGGTGATGGGGTTTTTGAAACAGACTTGAATATACTCACCAACCACTCTCCGAACTCTAAGACTTGCACTGTGGCTTCCCTCCTTGATGAATATGGTGAATGGGATTTAAATATTATGCACAACTTGTTACCCTTGCATTTGGAAGGGGAAATCTTGAAAATGCAACCGCCTCGAACTAGAAGTGCAGATGACACTCCTAGATGGGCTAAATCTCCTCATGGAGAGTTCTCTACATCCAGTGCCTATGCTTTACTTGTTGGTCATCAAAATCAGGAAGGTGATTGGGGTTGGATATGGAAACTTAAGGCCCCTCAAAAGCTTAAGAGCTTTGTGTGGCTTGTCTTACATGAGAAAATTCTAACTAACCATTTGAGGAATTTAAAGAGTCTTGCTACAGATTCAAAATGCCCATGCTGTGAGGGTGTGGAGGACATTGATCACTTGTTAAGGCTTTGTCCCAAAGCCATGCGGGTTTGGTGTCAAATATTTAGTAGGGATTGGTATGTTGAAATGCTACAATAACCTTGGAAAGTGTGGATTATTCGGCATGTGAAAAGGAATAATAAGCAACCTCCTTTGTTCCTCATCACAATCTGGATAATTTGGAAAAACCGGAACAAAATGGTTTTTGAAAATAAATCCATAAACATTTATGGGAGTGTGCAAACCATATCTGACTACTCTAAAGAAATTTATCAAGCTTTCAACTTAGACATCACAACTCCCCTCAAATCTAAAAGTCTAAGTGTGTGGTCTTGTCCAAGTGCAGGTAAAATTAAGCTCAATACGGATGGTAGCACTCGGTGGAACGGAGGAGGTGGTGGTTTTGGTGGTCTATTCCGGGATGAGAGAGGCACGTGGATTAGCGGTTATTATGGGAGACTAGAGATCAGCACCAGTCTTGAAGCAGAATTGTGGGCTGTCTACAAGGGACTCACAATTGTACTCCAGCGAGGGATAGACCAAGTAATAATAGAAACAGATGCGGAGCAAGTAGTGCAATTGTTGAGCAAAGATCTAGGCGAGAGATGTCCCTTTAGAGGCATTGTGGAAGATGCACACATTATCATGAGAGGCTGTGATTGTTCCATTCAGCACATCCGGAGGGAAGCCAACATTTGTGCTGATGCATTGGCAAAGCTAGGAGAAAATCAACCAACTGACCTTCTAATTGTTAACGCCCCACCAGCGGAAATCCGGCATCTTCTAGTTATGGATATTGTGTACCTCTCTGAGGAGGGAAATAGGATGTAGTTCCTGCTTTGTTTTTTTATATTCTGATGTACCAAAAAAAAAAAAATAATCAATTTTTTCTTAAAATTTATAAGTGTTGTTTGGATATCGATTTTTTAATTTTTTTTTGTTTATTATTTTTTTTTCTTTTGTTACTTTTTTTAATTGTTTCTAAGAAAACTAATATATTTACATTATTCCCAACTAGACACATAAAAAAAATTAAAAAATTGAAACATTTATAGTTGTTGTTTGTACTGATTTTAAACTTTTTTTTTTTTTAGGCAAAAAAAGCACGACGACTTTTTTGCCTTTCCAAGATAGATCACCACTGTCTATCTCAACCATTTCCAACGGTTGAGATGAATGATTCATAATCATCTTGACTCTTCACTCTGTCTGCACTCTCCCTCTCTCTCTCTCTTACTTTCTCACCATTTTCTCCTCCCTCTCCCTCTTCATCTCCATCTCCATCTCCATCCCCCTCTATCTCTCTTCTGTCTCTTCAATCGGTGACGGTGTCTACCCCTAATCGCTGAAGACCAACCTTTTTTTCCTTTCCCTCTCCATTTCCCTCTTCCTCTTACTTTCACTTTCTTCTCTCTCTTTGATCAGTGACAGTGTCTACCCCCAATAGTCGAAGACCAATCTTTCCTCCCTTTATCCCCCCTCTCTCTATTTATCTATCTATCTATCTCTCTCTCTCTCTCTCTCTCTCTCTCACACACACACACATACACATACACACACACACACACACACTCTCTCTCTCTCTCTATCTCCATCTCCCTCTCACCTCTCTTTTTGCTCTCTAGCACCGCCAATCGCCGTCGTCTACTGCTACCTCTCTTTCTCAGAATGGATCAGCGACGTTGGACAAGATCGAAAAGACAATCACCGATTCTGAACCAAGGACCACCAAATTTGCTTCCACGGCCGGCGATATCTTCACCGCTTCCTTTGACGCCGTGGCTCACCACCAGATCTACTTTGAACTTCCAAAATCAGGTATTTATTATTTTCAATTTTGTTAATATTCTGAGATTCTGAGATTTAAAGTTATGAAATTGCTTGTTGAGCTCTAATGAAATTGTTGAATTTTTTTTTTGTTGAATCTGAGATTTGTTGAATTTGTTTGAGATTTTGTTGAGATTTATTGATTGTTATTGACTGATTTTGTAAAAAAAAAAAAAAAAAAAACTTTTTTGGTAAACTTTGTTGATTTCAGGTAAATTAAAAAAAAATTATTGATTTTTTTTTTGGTGAATTTTGATAAAAAAAAAATGGTGAAATAGTTGCTGGCTGGGTGGGTGGAAGGGAAGGAATGAGGGAAACAGTTGGTTTTGATTGAGTTGGCACAAATGACAGCTGTGAATTTCTCAAATTTGGCAGCTGTTATATTCAATTATTGGAGTGCCATTTTTCAACACAATTGCTATATTATAACAATGATAGCTCCAATAGCAAACTATTGGAGATGCTCTTAAGATGGACCCTTGGCAAAGGGTCCAAAGTGAGGGTTTGGCAAGATTGGTGGTGTGGTGATGGGGTTTTTGAAATAGACTTGAATATACTCACCAACCACTCTCCAAACTCTGAAACTTGCACTGTGGCTTCCCTTCTTGATGAATATGGTGAATGGGATTTAGATATTATGCACAACTTGTTACCCTTGCATTTGGTAGGAGAAATCTTGAAAATGCAACCGCCTCGAACTAGAAGTGCAGAGGACACTCCCAGATGGGCTAAATCCCCTGATGGAGAGTTCTCTACATCCACTGCCTATGTTTTACTTGTTGGTCATCGAAATCAGGAAGGTGATTGGGGTTGGATATGGAAACTTAAGGCCCCTCAAAAGCTTAAGAGCTTTGTGTGGCTTGCCTTACATGAGAAAATTCTAACTAACCATTTGAGGAATTTGAGGAGTCTTGCTACAGATTCAAAATGCCCATGCTGTGAGGGTGTGGAGGACATTGATCACTTGTTAAGGCTTTGTCCAAAAGCCATGCAGGTTTGGTGTCAAATATTTAGTAGGGACTGGTATGTTGAAATGCTATAATTACCTTGGAAAGTGTGGATTATTCAGCATGTGAAAAGGAATAATAAGCAACCTCCTTTGTTCCTCATCACAATCTGGATAATTTGGAAAAATCGGAACAAAATGGTTTTTGAAAATAAATCCATGAACATTTATGAGAGTGTGAAAACCATATCTGACTACTCTAAAGAAATTTATCAAGCTTTCAACTTAGACATCACAACTCCCCTCAAATCTTAAAGTCTAAGTGTGTGGTCTTGTCCAAGTGCAGGTAAAATTAAGCTCAATACGGATGGTAGCACTCGGCGGAATGGAGGAGGTGGTGGTTTTGGTGGTCTATTCCGGGATGAGAAAGGCACGTGGATTAGCGCTTGTTATGGGAGATTAGAGATCAGCACCAGTCTTGAAGCAGAATTGTGGGCTGTCTACAAGGGACTCACAATTGTACTCCAGCGAGGGATAGACCAAGTAATAATAGAAACAGATGCGGAGCAAGTAGTGCAATTGTTGAGCAAAGATCTAGGTGAGAGATGTCCCTTTAGAGGCATTGTGGAAGATGCACACATTATCATGAGAGGCTGTGATTGTTCCATTCAGCACATCCGGAGGGAAGCCAACATTTGTGCTGATGCATTGGCAAAGCTAGGAGAAAATCAACCAACTGACCTTCTAATTGTTAACACCCCACTAGCGGAAATCCGGCATCTTCTAGTTGTGGATATTGTGTACATCTCTGAGGAGGGAAATAGGATGTAGTTCCTACATTGTTTTTTTAGATTCCGATATACCCAAAAAAAAAAAAAAATCAATTTTTTCTCAAAATTTATAGGTGTTGTTTGGATATAGATTTTTTTAATTTTTTTTTGTTTATTATTTTTTTGTCTTTTGTGATTTTTTTTAATTGTTTCTAAAAAAACTAATATATTTACATTATTCCCAACTAGACAAATAAAAAAAATGAAAAAAAAAATAAAAAATTGAAACATTTATAGTTGTTGTTTGTATTGATTTTAAACTTTTTTTTTTTATTTTTTAGGCAAAAAAAGCACAATGGCTTTTTTGCCTTTCCAAGATAGATCACCACCGTTTATCTCAACCATTTCCAACGGTTGAGATGAATGATCCATAATCATCTTGACTCTTCACTCTGTCTGCACTCTCCCTCTCCCCCTCTCTCACAATTTTCTCCTCCCTCTCCATCTCCATCTCCATCCCCCTCTATCTCTCTTCTCTCTCTTCAATCGGTGACGGTGTCTACCTCTAATCGCCGAAGACCAACCTTTTTTCCCTTTCCCTTTTCCTCTCACTCTTCCTCTTACTCTCACTTTCTTCTCTCTCTTTGATCAGTGACGGTGTCTACCCCCAATAGTCGAAGACCAACCTTTCCTCCCTTTATCCCTCCTTTCTCTATCTATCTATCTATCTATCTATCTATCTCTCACACACACACACACATACACATACACACACACACACCCTCTCTATCTCTATCTCCATCTCCCTCTCACTTCTCTTTTTGCTCTCTGGCACCGCCAATCGCCGTCGTCTACCCCCACCTCTCTTTCTCTCTCTCTTTTTCAGAATGGATCAGCGACGTTGGACAAGATCGAAAAGACAATCACCGATTTTGAACCAAGGACCACCAGATTTGCTTCCACAGCCGGCAATATCTTCACCGTTTCCTTTGACGCTGTGGCTCACCACCAGATCTACTTTGAACTACCAAAATTAGGTATTTATTATTTTCAATTTTGTTAATATTCTGAGATTCTGAGATTTGAAGTTATGAAATTGCTTGTTGAGCTCTAATGAAATTGTTGAATTTTTTTTTTGTTGAATCTGAGATTTGTTGAATTTGTTTGAGATTTGATGATTGTTATTGACTAATTTTGTAAAAATAAAAATAAAAAATAAAAAAACTTTGTTGATTTCAGGTAAATTAAAAAAAATTATTGAATTTTTTTTGGGTGAATTTTGATAAAAAAAAAATGGTGAAATAGTTGGCTAGCTGGGTGGGTAGGACGGAAGGAGGGAGGAAAACAATTGGTTTTGACTGAGTTGGCACAAATGACAGTTGTGAATTTCTCAAATTTGGCAGCTGTTATATTCAATCATTGGAGTGTCATTTTTCAACATAGCTGCTATATTATAACAATGATAGCTCCAATAGCAAACTATTGGAGATGCTCTTAATACAACCATATTAGTGCAAGTCTAGAGCTTGTAGTAATTGTCCTTGTTTTATGTGAAAATTTCCAATCACGGTATTATCATAAAATTATTAGAGATTCATAAAATAATTTATGATTTTAATTATTAATAATTATTTTTAAAAGCCTACGTTGATTTGAAAATTTTCCTTGTTTTATTGTGTTTTCATTTTTTTTTGAGAATTTTTTTGAAACAGTTGTGTTTATTGAGAAATTATGTTGAACATAACTTATTAAATGATATTTTGTGATTTATTTTTAGATAAATTACAAATACACTCCCTGAGGTTTGATTAAAGTACGAATCGCCCCCTGTTGTTTTGAAAATTAAATTTCACCCCTTGAGATTTTTAATTTCATAACAAATCGCCAATTTTATTAATAAATTATCAAGTCAATTAACAGTTTTTAATGATATTAAAAATATGTTTCAATTAATAATTTAGGTAATTTTATTATTGTATAGGAGAACAATTATGAATTTTATTTTTTTAGTTAATTCTGTTAAATAAAAAATTCTAATAAAGGGGTATTTGTAATTTTTCAATTCACAGAAGACAATCTGTATTTTAAGCAAATTTCAAAAAATGTATTTATAATTTATTCTTTATTTTTTTAAGTTCCTTGTTTTTTGAACAAGTAAGCATTTAATCTTATGTTGTTGAATGAGTAAAATCAGCACGGTCAGATATTGGGATTTGGTCTAATAGTCTATTAGTCACACTTTAAAGTGTGCTGGAGATCAGGAAATCGAACATATGGAGCAATGATGAACCATTTTAGTTGTAAGAGAAAAGAGTGGTAGCTCGAATACCGTGGCTCGAAAATGGCCCGAATTTGTACACCTTTACTCATCTCTCTTTTAATACATTGTGAACACAACAACCAGGGAAGAGAAAGCGAAGGAGCAATCAGAGGAGTCTATGAGATAAGTCATGAACTTGCACTGTTGGTTCCCAGCTAATCAATCATCAACCCAACAACTTGACTTGGGCAAAAAAAAGAGTAGAGAGAGAGAACAACCTCTGTTTATATCTAAAACGAAGGGGGGGCTGGGTTTGATTTTTTGACAAAGAAAAACAGAGACCTCTCATCCCTCTCTCTGATTTGGGTTTGATTTTTTGATTTTGATTTTTTTTTCCTTCTCTAAAACTGTTTTTTTTCTTGCTGGGTTTGATGAATTTCTTCTTCTTCAACTTCATAAATCCAACCCACTTTGTCTGTTCCAAAAAAAAAAAAAAAAGAAGAGAGGGAGATGGTGATTTTGGATCTGTGATGAATTGATTTTGGATCTTGTGGTGATGGTGATGGTGATTATGAGATGCTGTGTTGATGAAGAGGTTGTTGTTGATGATGATGCTCTGTTGTTGATGATGAGATGCTGTGTTGATGAAGAGGTTGTTGTTGATGATGATGCTCTGTTCACCAGTTGCTTCTTCCTCTTCTTCTCTCTTTTTCTTCTTCTTCAGATCTTCAGAAAACGAGAAAAGAAAAGAAAAGAAAAAACTATCAAAACGACGTCGTTTTGATTTTCAAGCCAATCGAGCCACGGGGATTTCGAGCTACGTAGCGGGGCTGTTAGTTGTAATTTAATTATAGAAACATATTAATGCTCTCTTTATCTTAATGATGATGCTCTGTTCACCAATTGCTTCTTCCTCTGCTTCTCTCTTTTTCTTCTTCTTCAGATCTTCAGAAAACAAGAAAAGAAAAGAAAAGAAAAAACTATCAAAACGACGTCGTTTTGATTTTCAAGCCAATCGAGCCACGGGGATTTCGAGCTACGTAGCGGGGCTGTTAGTTGTAATTTAATTATAGAAACATATTAATGCTCTCTTTATCTTAAAAAAAAAAAGAAAAAAGAAAAAGCACAATCTTCTTCTTAAAACAGCAAAATGACTCAGTGCTACATGTATATTAAAAATATTTTATAGATAACTAAAGATGTTTTGATTTATAATTGTGAATATTTTGTCTTACATCCATATATTCTATCATTTTGTGCCTGCTATGTACTCATAAACTTTTTCTTTTTGAAAACAAGACACTTTAAAAAAAAATCAAAAAATAATTTTTGAAATTTCAAAAAGCATTTTGGCACAAATTAAAATAATATCCAAATAATGAGAATTTTTAAACTGTTCATAATTTGTTTAAAAAAAAAAAAAACTAAAACACAACCAAACATAGCCTTAACAATAGAGGACATAGATGAAGCTAATAAGTACCATGCGGAAGAATGAGAAGAAGAGGAGGAGGAGGAGGAGGAGGAGGAGGAGGAGGCGGCGGCGGTGGCAACTAGTAGTTAGGAATAGCAACGGGTAGGATGGGGTGGAGTATGGGTTGGGGGCTCCTATCCTACCCGCACCCCTATTTTGGCCACTTGCCTCCACTTCTGACCCAATCATCATGGAATTCTCTCCCATCCCACCCAAATCGGTAAATATAACCTCCACTCTCAATCTTACTCTATTTGTAACACAATACACATATTACATATATATGTAATATTATTGGGCCATTTCCCTAAATAAGCCAAATTATCAATTCAATTCTCAAACTAAGCCTAGTTTTGAAAGAATTTCCAAAATAGGCTAAAACGTGGTTCACAACCACGCTTTCAACGTCTGTGTGCCTGTCCCGCGTGAAAATTGGGAAGTCTTAAAAGTGTAGTTACAAAACGCGCTTTTAATTAATAAATCGTGGTTACGAAAGGCGCTTTTAATTAATTTTTTTTTTTTGAAATTGCTGTTCTGAACCACGCTTTTATCCAAAAAAAAATTTCTTCTCAAATCGCTTTTCTGAACCACGCTTTTATCCAACAAAATTTTTCTTCTGAAAACGTTGTTCTGAACCACGCTTTTATCAAAAAAAAAATTTCTTCTGAACTCGCTGTTCTAAACCACGCTTTCATGAAAAATAAAATTTCTTCTGAACTCGCTGTTTTGAACCACGCTTTTTGACCAAAATTTGTTTCTGCTGAAATCGTGGTTCCTAACCACGCTTTTTGGCCAAATACATGCACTCACACAAACACTCTGATGAAAAAAGAGAACCATGGTTAGGCCAAAGGTTTTTCAGATCCTTCTGATGATCAAGGAGTACTCAGACTGGAGTAGGTAAGTTCAAAATCCAATGAATCTCTCAACGATGAGGCATTGGTGCATGGAGAGCCATCGTCACGCCTGTGGCACAGCAAAACAAACTGTCAAAGATATTAGTACCTCTTTGCCAGCAGCCACTAATATATATTTGTGTGTGTGTTCAAAACAAAATAAGATAAAATGATACACAAAAGCATCATCTAATACTTTTTATTTTTTTTATCAGCAAAAAACAAAACTTTATTATTGATGTAGGTAAAATGTACAACAAACACACACAAAACAAAGCGAACACCAATAAAAAGAAACAAAAAGGAAGAGTGTGTAGAGAGTATCAAAACAAGACCAACCCATCCCAACTACGTTGTCACAAAACAGACTACCACATCAAAAACAAAGGCTGATAAGGTACACCAAGCAGCACCCAAAGAATCATCTAATACTTTTTATGACAAATAATATAATTAATAGAATCATCATCATCATCATGCAATTACCACAATCTTATCTTCCAAAGGAAATTTTATTAACTAAAATATATATACACACAATACAACACGATAAACAGGTATAAGATAATGTGGTTGTAATGCAACTTTGTCACTTTAAAAGGATTTTGCTAACAAGTAACAAGTATCCCTAAGCACAAAAAAAAGTGTTTTATGTAATAATGCTTAACACTGCTATATCAATATGGTGGAAAATTTTGTGGGAATTTTTTGTAAGAATATTTTTAAATAAAAATAATAATAAAGAAGAAAAGGAGGAAAGAAAATCATAATATGACCCATAATTAAATAACTAAAATAAAGGGTGTGGGTGGGTATGAAGAGTAGTATGTGAATAAGAATACAAACCTGATTGCAAAGGAGGAGTGGGTGCAAGAGAAACAGGAGCAGCATAGTGATGTGGACCGTAGGCGCCACCAGTTGAGTTCATGGCTGCTGCTGCTGCTGAGTACTGAAAGAGGTGGTGTGGGTACTGCACACCATACCCTTGTCCAACTGCCGCTGTCGTGTAGTTGGTGGCAGCTCCTCCTCCTCCTCCACCTGTTCCATCAGTCCCTTCTCCGAAATTCAGATATGGGTAGAAGGCAGCTGCCGCCGCTGCAGCTGCTGCCGCTGCACCTGTCATCATCCCACCAGCACCAGCGCCGTAAATGGGATACTGAGAGGCAGTTGCGAGACTGGTATTGACGAAATGGGTTTCAAAAAAGGAAGTGAAATTGGGGCTTTTGGGGAGTGATGAGTTGTTCTGTCAAAGAGTGTGGCGAAGTGTTTGTGGATCAATATGTGACGCTTCGGCGAATTCCGAATCAAACAGCGGGAGAGAAGGTATGTGTTTGTGATATGTGTTGAAAAACTCCCGCGGGCAGCGAGGGCAGCGAAGGCAACGTTGCCGGCCGGCTGCCCGCCGGAAAGAAAGGAGTATAGGCCTAAATCTTATAGCTCTGATACCAAGTAAAAAATATTGATAGAGATAAATTGTATGTATTATTGATTAATGTGTTAATTGTGTCAATTACAAATGGTGAGTGGCTCATTATATAGGAGAGGGTGAGTGTAGTAGGTGAGGAGTAGGTGAGGGTAAATTGGTGGTAGGTGTAGTAGGTGTGGTAGTAGGTGGTGGTAGGTG
>NW_021025248.1:1617253-1636654 GCF_004153795.1 Camellia sinensis
TTCCTCGCCGGTTAAGCCCATTGCATATGCCACTGACACATCCACAGTTGTTGTTGCAAAGGGTATTGCATCGTATCCGCGACGAGGTTAATTGCATGACCCAACGTTTGCAAAAGTCCGAACTAATAAAGACCGCAAATGAGCATGTCGAAAATGGGTTAATGGAAATTGCGCACCAGTACTTCACCTAGAGCATGGATGCTATGTGTGAATCTGATATTGAGATGTTAGATGATGATGATAATGAATGAAATTGTTTGGATGAACGCCCAGGGCATTTCTGTAATGCATGCAATTTTTAATGCTTATCCACGACTTATCAATGAAGGGAGATATTTCAATTGCTTTCGAATAGTTCTTGTAATTCTACCTTTACTTTCTGTCCGTTATTGTTATTTTGAAGAACGCTACTTGAACTAGACTTTCATGATTTCATGCATTATTGATGTGAAATATAATAATGATACTTAATGAACTACAGGTTCATATAACAAATAGTTGAAATACACGTTTAAGCTAGATGAACAACAAATATATATGTCTACATTTTGTTTGGTTATCATTGGTTTATACATGAAAAAAAGACAGTGAATGCAATCATTCAGAAAAGTGAAAGAAAAGGGAAAACAAAATTATGTGTTTGTTTAGATATTTATTTTGTTTCCTTTTTATTCATATTTCTCCCCACAACTATCCATTATGCAATGTTTACATTTTTTTCCCAGATTTTTTTTTGTATAAAATTTTTACTAACCTGTAGCAACACAAGTGGTCCTCCAATCTCCCTTGTTAATAAAATCCTATCAATTCTTATCCTTTTTTTTCTGTTTTCCTTTTCATTTTTATGGAAATCATCAAAACAAGTAAGAATAAAAAATTGTAAAATTATATTTTTGGAATAAATAAGTATGACACATTTACATCATCTGTACAAGTTTGATTTACAAAAACTATAACAAAAACTATAAATAAAGTAAACTATACACTCCATATCACACTCGCTAATGTCGTAACCTGCCCCCAGTCCCACAACCCCGACCGTGGATCTCCCTCCTCGGTCTCCTACGGTAGACTCTTTGAATATCTGGCTCCCCCAATCGTAAATGCGTATCCTGTGGAGCCTGTGAGTGTGACCCCCCCTCTACTGCATGTGCTACCCCTGATCCTGTCTGTGGCCGAAGATCGGATACTGCTGTAAGCTGTGAATTTGCACCGCATATATCCCTTTCGGCTCAGCATCATATGAGACGCCTTCATCGGGATCCCGAATTATGTTTCCCCCTAGTAGAAAATAATTGGAACAGTCTCCATATACTTGCTTCAATTAAGACAAAAAATATTAAAATAGTAACAATATACTTATATCTGCTTGTACTTGTAAAAGAATTATATGAATTTTAACTCATTCAATTACAATTACTTGTGACGCAAAAACTTTATTTAAGTAATCAGCAATTGTAATCCAACAATCATTATTAATTTTTTAATTAAAATATGAGTTAAAATAATGATAATGCTTTAGATTTTTTAGCTTTTTAAGAAACAAATCTTACAACACATACAAAATTAACATCATGCTCTTGTGTTATGCTTTTTACATTATTTATTAGGATTAAGATCATGCTCTTGTGCACATTAAATGTAATTCAGCTAAGTTTTAGGTCTGAAAATCTTTTATTAATTTTGGATTAATTTTGTATAAATTATATAAAAATGATTATAAATTATAAAGTAACAACATTTGTAATCATTAAATAAATTTAATTGATGTAAGTTGATTTAGGTAATTGATAAATTATAAATCTAAGTAATTTACATAAACTTATGAGTGTAAGTTGTTAATCTTGTTACTTTGAGTGTAGGTAAACTTATGAGTGTAGGAAAATCCAACAATCTTATGAGGTAGGTAAACTTATGAGTGTAGGTAAACCTAACTTTACATCAAAGTAACAACCAACATCAAAGTAACAATATTTCTAATTTACCTAAATTTCTAATCATTACATAAATTATGAGTGTAGGTTGTGACTTTATATAAATTATAAAGTGTTAGTAAACTTGATTTATACATAAAGAAATTTGATTTATACATATTCGTGACCACGCTTGTAAGTAAAATATGTAAAAACGTGTTTTCAAAACACGTTTTGAACAAAAAATCAAAAGCAGCACTCACTCTTCTTTGTCACACACACACATACTCACTCTCTCTCTGTCTCTCTCTGACAGACACACCCACAACACACACTCACATCAAACATATAATTTTTAATATACATAAATTTTACTTTATAAAATTCAGAACAATTAATTTTTTTTAATTTAATTTTTCTTTTGGAATAATTTATTTTTCCAATTAATTTTATTTTTTTTCCAATGAATTTTTTTTGATTATTATTTGCTATTATCAATTATTATTATATATATTTAATATTGGTCTGAATTTTACAAAATAAAATTTATATATATTAAAAATTATATATGTTTGATGTGAGTGTGAATGTTGTGGGTGTGTGTGTCAGAGAGAGGGATAGAGAGAGTGTTTGTGAGTGTTTGTGACAAACAAGAATGAGTGCTGGTTTTGAATTCTTTGTTGAATTTTTACATTTTGCTTAAAAGTGATTATTATCCACGGGTCAACAGTAAAACCGTGGTTTGCAACCACGTTTTCTAAAGATAGAAAGAATTACTTAACAAAAGCATATAAATCAAATTTCCTTAATTAGATTTACTTTAAAAAAATAATTACTTCAAAATTTATGTATAAATAAAATTTCCTTAAAAGCATGATTTGTAACCACGTCTTGTTAATTAAAAGCGTGGATTGTACCACACTTTTAAGATTTTACAAATTGTCCGCGGGAGGGCCAAAAAACAGTGAAAGCGTGGTTTGTATCCACGTTTTAGCTTAGTTTAGGAATTCTGTCCAAACTAAGCCTACTTTAGGAAATAAATTACTATTTTGCCTTAATTTGGGAAAAGCCCCTAATTTGGGCAATGATTTAATCGTACGCATGTAAATGGTAACAATTTAAAAAACACTTATTTTGAGGATATTTTCATAAATCTTGATCTATTTTTTTAGTATTTCGATAAACTAGACAGATATATTAATAATTTTGAATGTGAAGACATTATGAAGATTCTTCTTTTATTTTTCTGTTCATATAATTTTATAGTATAATTTGTATCAAGTATTGTATTTATTCAGTGCGATTGGACAAAATTGGATAAGTCATACAAAAATCTTAAATCATAGTGTAACTCTTTCTATGAAATTATTATTTTTTTTCATTGAGTTGAAATAACTCGACTGATTTTGTATGACTTGTTCTTAATTTTTATTTCAAACATTGTTCACGAAATTTTTTAAAACTGGTGGTCCAATTAGTGAGATTTAAGGACAATTAAAGAGAAGTTACTTTTATTTGCTCATGCTTATGCCATTAGGGACCTTAATGACAAAGTTATTTGGTAGGTTATTTCCTATGAGATTATTCCCTTAGGGAAATAACCTCATACGAAATAACGTAGGAAATAACTTAGGGAAATAACGTAAGAAATAACCTGAATAAAAAATTAATGAGCTCTCATAATTTTAAGCAATATAAATAACATAACAAAAAAATTATCGACCTGAACCGAGTCAAACTTGAGTTTCATTAATATTAGTGAGCTCTCATTATGTGTTAAAAATTAGGTATACTCCTTTCATGTCTCAAGTTGAACTCTCAGTATGTGTCATGTTTATAGGTATTAATTGAGATTTGTCGGATCTACGTGGAAGGGACATTTGGTGTGGATTGTAAGATTAGTCCATAAATACGTAAACTGATTCAGACATCCGACTATCATAAAAAGTTAAAACTTAATTGAATAAACATAATGCAGGCGCATAGAGAATAAGTCAATTGGATAATTCAAGTGGGTAAAAATTATCGAGAATGAGTCATTTTATAAATCAAATATTTTAATTTTTTCAAACATAATTTTTAAACAATTTTTTTTTATTTATATCAAATGTTTTGATAATAGCATTTTCCAAGACGACTTCAAAGGCCTCTTTTAGCAAAGAGGTAAAAATTCATTTTTTGACTTCTAATTTTTTGTGGATCACCTCTAATGTTTATATCAAATTTTTTGACCTCTAATGTTTATATCAATTTTTTTGTAAAAAGTCATTTATTTATATCAAATTTTTTGACTTCTAATGTTTTGGCATAGAGATAAAAAGACATTTTCAGTATTTTTTTTACACGTTTTTCCAAATTTTTTTTAAAAAAAAATACAAAAAATTAGCTTTTAACTTATTTCCTAAAACAACCAAAAAAATTGTTTGTACTAGTTATAGTGGCCTAATGATGAAGCTGAAGAGATAAGAGAAAGAATAACAAGATTTAACCATATCGACAGAACTAAGAAGCAATCAGAAATTAAATTTTCAATTCAAAAAATATGGACAGGATTCACAATTCAAAATTCAAAAACCTAATTTGTAAAAAAATAGATAGGATTCACAGTTCACAATGCAATAAATATATACAGGATTAACAATTCAAAACCCAAATTCCTAAAACCATAACCATAATTTTTGATTTCACAATTGAAAACCCTATAAAATATATTTGTAATTCACAATCAGAAGAATGTCATCGACGACCATCTTGGGTTTCACTCAAACTATTTGCGGCGAAAGACACGGCCACCCTCTCACAACTGAAAATTTTCTCCCCCTTTCCCTTAAATTTTCTTCTCATTTTCTTCTGGCTGAACTTGCTTTTCTTTTATGCCAAACATCTCCTTATACTTTCATAATAAAAAAAGAAAAAATGATATAATGATCATTTGGATCTATGGACTCGGGATAATTAGTACTAGACTAACCATGACAACTTTAAACATAATTCCTCGTAATTCAATTTTGTATGACGCTGATATATATTATATGATTCTATTTTTATTTTTTTTAATATATCGTAAATATTGTTAGGATGTGCTTAATTTATTGGAATGGAAATAAAAGGGAATGGCATGATTATTCCTTAAATATATTTTGATTAAAAAGAAAAATTTGTGGAAAGTGAGAGTGAAAGAAAAAAAAAATAATAATTTGGAAATTTTGAAAGAAAGGGGTAGAAAATTTTGAAATTTTAATTATAGATAATTTTTATATAGAAAAAATTAGATTTTCTTGTATTTTGCCATGTTTTTTTCCAAGAAATTATAAAGTCAGTTATGATAATAATATACAAGAAAATTATTATTATTGTAGATAATTATTTGTTCCTAAAAATTATCATATAACATTATTAAAAAAATTTAACTTATCATAAATTTCTTAAACCCTAATTTCTGAAACCATAACCCTCATTTCTAATCTCACAATTTAAAACTCTAACCCTAATTGAAAAATGATTTCACATTCATCAATTCAAAACCCTAATTCAAAACCAAAATCCTCATTTCTGATTTCACATTCAATAGAAAACCATAACCCTCATTTTCTCATTTCAAACATAACATTTAAATTTTTCTAAACAGATTCAACATTCAACAGATTTCACATTGAACAGAAATCTGATTTCACATTCAATAGAAATCTGATTTCACATTCAACAGATTTCGCAATTATAAATAGATTTCACATTTCTAAACAGATTTCACAAATTTTTAAACAGATTTCACAATTCAAAACCCTAATTTCTCAAATCGTAATTGTAATTTCTGATTTCACAATTATAAACCCTAACCCTAATTTATTATTTCTAATTTCACAACATTTTCACATTCATGAACCCTATTCTACCAACATTATACCCATATTCATGAACCCTATTCTACCAGTATTATACCCACATTCACATTTTCACAAACACAAAAAATGCATTAAAGTAGATCAACAGAGAAAGACAGAAGCCATACCAACGAGAGAGAGCACAGAGAGCGACAATACTGAAGCAGAGGGAGCTCGAGCACAACGACAGAGGGAGAGCAGTAAGAGCGAGAAAGAGAGCAGGCAGCGAGAGTGAAAGGTGTTAAGTGTAACAAGCGTGATTGCAAAAGACGGGGCTGGGGAGATTTTATATAAGTTTCAAAAGCGTGGTTACAAACCACGCTTTCACTTAAAGAAAAAAAATCGTATAAAAAACGTGGTTCACAAACACGCTTTCAGAAGAAATTTTTTTTTGCCAAAAAGCGTGGTTCATAACCACGTTTTCAGAAGAAAAAAAAATTAAGCTAAAAGTGTGGTTCGTAACCACGATTTCAGAAGAAATTTTTTTGGGTTAAAAGCGTGGTTCACAACCGCGCTTTCAGAACAAAAAAAATGTAAGTTAAAAGCGTGGTTCAGAAGAATTTTTTTTTAATTAAAAGCGCGTTTTGTAACCGCGCTTTATTAATTAAAAGCGCGTTTTGTAACCACGCTTTTAAGACTTCCCAATTTTCACGCGAGACAGGCGCATATATGTTGAAATTTTTGGGTTAAAAGCGTGGTTCACAACCGCGCTTTCAGAACAAAAAAAATGTAAGTTAAAAGCGTGGTTCAGAAGAATTTTTTTTTTAATTAAAAGCGCGTTTTGTAACCGCGCTTTATTAATTAAAAGCGCGTTTTGTAACCACGCTTTTAAGACTTCCCAATTCTCACGCGTGACAGGCGCACAGACATGAAAGCGTGGTTCTGAACCACATTTTAGCCTATTTTGGGAAATCTTTCAAAACTAGGCCTAGTTTGGGAATTGAATTGATAATTTGGCTTATTTAGGGAAATGACCCTTATTATTATATTTGCGGATTAGGAAAAGTTTGGGTAAAAAAAGGAAAATGTTTGAGTCCCCCACAAAGGAGGACCTCCACGACCCCCCATTGATGTATTAACCATTGATGTGTTTGAAATTTTTTGGGGGGTTGTGTCTGACAATAATATGAATAGTTCAGATCATTTTAGAGATTGTGGGAGTTGTGTCTCTATCATTACTGGCTAAATGCTCTCTCCTGCCCTTGACCTGAATGGTTTTTCAATTTTTTTCTAAACCTGATCATACCTTGTTTAGGGCTATTTTAGAAAGTGGATTAAAAACCACTTCCTACCTTTTAACCCACTTTCCTCTCTCATAAAAAAATTAAAAAAAATCAAAAAATAACTTTTAACCATCTTCCTAAAATAGCACTTAGTGGGTGTTTGGGAAGTGAGTTTTTATGTAGGTTTTTTTAGTTGTAGGATATTATTGGAGAATTTTTTTTTGTGCCTGGGAAGATATTTGGGTTTTTTTGTGGCTGGATGTGATGTTTGTGAGAGAAAAAGTGAAATGATTATGAGATTTGATGTGATATTTTATTTGGATTTGTTTTTTTTGGTTTTGCAAAACTTTGTCTTTTAGTAGAAAAAATAAAATAAAAAAATCCAAAAAAAATTGTTGCCAAACACCGCCTTAGTGGGTGTCTGGAAAGTGGGTTTTTATGTAGGTGTTTTTAGTTGTAAGATATTATTGAAGAATTTTTTTTTTGTGTTTGGAAAGATAGTTGGGTTTTTTTGTGGTTAGATGTGATGTTTGTGAGAGAAAAAATAAAATAATTATCAGGTTTGATGTAATATTTTGTTTGGATTTATTTTTTTTGGTTTTGTAAAAACTTTGTTTTTTAGTACAAAAAAAATAATAAAAAACCTAAAAAAAATGGTTGCCAAACACCACCTTAATTGCTCCCAAGCACATTCTATTAGGACCACGTGGGTCAGGGACCTGGTGGATTGGGGCATCTTGCCGAATCAGGATTCTCTCTACTTGATTTTTTATTTGTTAGGTCATTGGGTCTACTTTTAGGCCCAATTTCGATAATCCGAACCGTTCATATTTTAAGATTTGTTGAGTATATTATAGCTATAAAAAGTTAAGTTGATTGAATATTAGAAAGCATGTGTTCGAAAAACTAACTAAAAACAAGTTTTTAAAAAAAATTAATAAATAGTTTTTCGAACACATACTTTCTGATATTCAATCAAGTTAATTTTTTACAGGTATAATATACTCAATAAATCTTAAAATGTGAACGGTTCGAATTATCGAAATTGGACCTAAAAGTAGTCTTAATGGCCCAACAAGCAGGAACCTCAAGGATGCTGATTCCATTTTGCCATTCCTAACAAGTCACGTGCTATTAGACCCTTTCGCAGATAGGCACGTACCTACAGGCCAAACAGTACGCACCGTGCCCCACTCACAGATCTCAAATTCTTTAGAGATGCTATGCTACTACAACAAACAAACAGAATTGGGAAATATACAAAAATAAAAAAATGCAGAGAACATGGAATAATGTACACTTTCTTAACCCAAGGTTGTGGGGTCGTGGTAAGGTCTTGGGGTTTAAGTTTCAAGATCACAAGTTCAATTCTTTCTTTGGGCCAATCTCTTGGGCGAAACACTGTTGGTTAGGAGGTTGGACCTCAAGGATGCCTAATCAGCTACTTGGTGTATGGACAACAGGACACCCTGGTGATCTCCTCAAGCGGCCTTGGACCTGTGGGAGGGTGGGAGGATTTTCCTGTAACAAAAAAAAAAAAATGTACACTTTCAGACTCAAATTCATTCTAGGTCTGGTTTGGGAAGTTAGTTATTTTGATAGATTATTTTAGTTTTTTGTTATTTTAATAAGTTAAAATTTTTATATTTAAGAAGATTATTGGATTTTAAAAAAAAATTGGATGTGATATTTGTGAGAGAAAAAATAAAATAATTATGGGTTTGATATGACATTTTGTCTTATTGGCTATTTTAACATATTTTGTCTTTTTGTGAATTTTAGCCAAAAAATAGTCCAAATCCGCTTGCCAAACAGGGCCTTAATATGATGCAAGCCATATATTTAAAATAAATTTTATTTATAAAATAAATCTCACCCCATGCTTAAATGGATGATTTATTTTTAAAATTATATTTATAGTTTATTTTTTTAAGATAAAAACGGCAATTCTAAAGCAAATTTTTACAGTGTTCTAATTTAGTAGTTATTATTCTAAATAATAAAGTTTATCATTTTTGTATTGAAATTTTAGAAGCTGCATAGGATATGCCAATTGATGAACAATATTATTCCAAGGAAACCCAATATCCTTTCGTCTATTAGGGTATATCACCACAGTCAATGAAGCTTTACCATCTAAAGGTTTAAATGATATATTGAATTTTTATATGAGCAAATTACAATGATTAAATTTTTATATTAAATTTGTATACCCACATCATTTGATAAAAATTTAGTTATCATTACACTATTCTTTTTATATTCAATGTTCCAAGACTATCCATCATTAATCACAAGATAATACATAAAATGTGACAATTAAAAGTTGTCAAGATGTTTTATATTCAATGTTCCAAGACTATCCATCATTAATCACAAGATAATACATAAAATGTGACAATTAAAAGTTGTCAAGATGTTTTATATTCAATGTTCCAAGACTATCCATCATTAATCACAAGATAATACATAAAATGTGACAATTAAAAGTTGTCAAGATGTTTTATATTCAATGTTCCAAGACTATCCATCATTAATCACAAGATAATACATAAAATGTGACAATTAAAAGTTGTCAAGATGTTTTATATTCAATGTTCCAAGACTATCCATCATTAATCACAAGATAATACATAAAATGTGACAATTAAAAGTTGTCAAGATGTTTTATATTCAATGTTCCAAGACTATCCATCATTAATCACAAGATAATACATAAAATGTGACAATTAAAAGTTGTCAAGATGTTTTATATTCAATGTTCCAAGACTATCCATCATTAATCACAAGATAATACATAAAATGTGACAATTAAAAGTTGTCAAGATGTTTTATATTCAATGTTCCAAGACTATCCATCATTAATCACAAGATAATACATAAAATGTGACAATTAAAAGTTGTCAAGATGTTTTATATTCAATGTTCCAAGACTATCCATCATTAATCACAAGATAATACATAAAATGTGACAATTAAAAGTTGTCAAGATGTTTTATATTCAATGTTCCAAGACTATCCATCATTAATCACAAGATAATACATAAAATGTGACAATTAAAAGTTGTCAAGATGTTTTATATTCAATGTTCCAAGACTATCCATCATTAATCACAAGATAATACATAAAATGTGACAATTAAAAGTTGTCAAGATGTTTTATATTCAATGTTCCAAGACTATCCATCATTAATCACAAGATAATACATAAAATGTGACAATTAAAAGTTGTCAAGATGTTTTATATTCAATGTTCCAAGACTATCCATCATTAATCACAAGATAATACATAAAATGTGACAATTAAAAGTTGTCAAGATGTTTTATATTCAATGTTCCAAGACTATCCATCATTAATCACAAGATAATACATAAAATGTGACAATTAAAAGTTGTCAGTACGGGGAACAAATATTCCGCAGAACCCGTACTCCTTTCCACCAAGCTCATTGTCTGTCCAATCGACCTGCGAACACAACGGCGGTGAGCTACCCAGCGGCGTGTGGCCGGAAAACCCCTCCGACGGTGAAGTTAGCACACACTCAGAGATCTAGAGAGAGAGGAGAGAGTTGAGTGTTTAGGTTGTTCTCACCAAAAATGATGTTCCCCCCCTCAGCATGGGGGGCGCAGACACGTTTATATACTTTTTGCCCCTAAATCTGCTCCCACTAGTCTCTTGACACGTGGTGCTGCTTTCCCATCTGTCAGCACAAATCCTGCAATCACCACCTACCCAAACCGTCAGGCTATATTATCGGAGCCTGGCAGACCGATGGAATCACCTCGGCCTTTCACGACCGCGCTGCGCAGCGTACCCGAGTGCTCCACTCGCCGAGCTCCAGAACGACTGAGCTCGATTGCATTCCGACAAGGCCGAGTTCACGATAGATTGAGCCAGCAAACCGAAGGCCTTCCTGCCGCGCTAAACACATGAACCGTGGAACCCAGCGTGGCAGGCAATCATCTCGGCCGAGCAACTCAAGTAGCTCAATTTTCTACATAGACAAGCCCAAGTAGCTCGGTCCCAACATGGTCCTCGACCTCAACCGAACAAAACCTTACCTGGACTAGCCCAAGCTATCACGGCCCAAACATGTTCGGCCCCTCATTTTGCCCGGCCTTACCATGGCCTATTCCAGCTTATAAATCTCCCTCTCAATTGCCCCTTAATTTCGTCCGCGCAAGCGTGACTGGGATTACATGGTCCGTCCGGGGTAGACTCTCCCTTGGTCCCAAGTTTGCAAGATGTTAACCGCTCTAATCTCCATGCCCGGTTTCTGGGCTTGCTCGGTCGTTGCCTCAGTCAGCCATCTTGTCTTTTCAGAACTGACGCCGCCACCATTATGAACACGCGTCGTGCATTTATTGGCCTCGGGCAGCCAATCCAGACGTCCCTTCATATTCAAATTTAGGCGCCCTTTCACTCCTATAAGTACGCCATTTCCCCATCACTTGCTCTTCTTACTGCCTCTCTTCCGTTCCTGACGTCTTTGAGCTACAGTGCTTGACCTCCATTCTTGTTCTTATTCTTCGTTCATGCTTGAAGAAGTAGCCTCTGCCTCCAAACTGGTAAGTTCTTCGAATCCTCTTTGTTGCTTTTTTTTTTATTTTTATTATTTGGTATTTCACATTCTAGGGCATAGAGTCCATAGGTTTTAGGATATACCCCCCCAAAGACTCTCTCCTGCCCTTGTTTTTTTCGCTGTTCTTCAATTCCAGTGATGAACATAAGAAGATCTGGAGCGGACCGGGCTCCAGGTCTTCGTTTGATCCAAAAAAACATCTAAACCGAGCAAATTACAATTTTGCAAAAACCCCTGTAGAAACCGAGGTAGGTAGAGTGCAAAAACCCCTGTAGAAACCGCTCGATTGGGCTGACATCTGGTCCGCTTGAGCAGCTGAGCTCCTATGTTTACCTTCGTGACCGAGGTGGTCTAGCACTTTACCTGACTGAGCTAAAGTCAAGCTCGTTTTGCGCGACCGCACTCCCGCTTACACTTACCCTTCTTTTCCTACAGAGTCCAAGGGGACCACACACCAACACCGAGGCTCTCAAAGACCGGACAACCACCAAACCAGAGTTTGTGTCAAACCACCTCAGCCGCGCTAAAACCAGCCGGCCATACATGGGGCGCTACCACTTCCTGGTCGACACGCTGGTCGCTTTAGCCGCATTCCGGGTAGAATATGGTATCTCGGGCGACGTTCACCTAGAGCTCAGTACCGAGGACACGACCCCGTGGGGCAGATTAGACCAGTGTCCCTTCACCGTGCTTTCCATCATAGAAGGTGGGCTCCGCTTCCCGGTTAACCCGTTGATCTGCGAGTTCTTGCGGTGCACCGGGCTAGCTCCAACCCAGGTCTCAACCAACACTTACCACATAATTCACGGGATCCACGAGCTGAACAACCGGCTAGGAACCAACTTAGGAATGGCCGAGACACTTCGCCAGTATACCCTCGGGCATACAGGCGATGGTCTTGCCTATTACTTAAAGATTAGACCGGGCAAGGAGAAAATAGTGACTGGTACCCCAGACAAGGACTTACATGACGACGACTTTTTCTGGGTGTCCGGTAATTACGAGACAGCCGACGTGCCGGGCTGGTTTATCAGCAACAATTTCAGCGAAACATGTAAGCTGCGCTAACTGCTCGGTTAGATTACTTTCCTTGACCATTTTGTACTAATGTGCTCTGTTCCTTTTCTCTTTGCAGCGATCGAAGCTTTGCAAGCCAACTACCGTTATCCCAACGAAGCATCTATCAAAACTGTGCTTCGCTACCGCAATTAGGATTGCCACGAACTCCTCGGTTACGTGCCAACTTACAGGTACTCGGTTCCACGCCGGAGTAAGGTTACAGACTTCCTCTGTGCACCATCTTCCCCTCCCGATCCCACATTACCGGACGTGCCACTTATCCGGTTGACCGAGGCAGAAGAGATGGCCAAAATAAGCCGCATCAAAAACCTCCTCACTGTTACCTCGACCGAGCTACTGATCATCCCACCCCGCACAGCTGCTGCCAGTCAATCAAGCGGGACCGTAGTTGCACTGGCATCTCCTGCCGCTGGGCAGGAAAGCAAAGAAAACCGCTGGGCTGGGAAAAGGCCAAGTACCGACCCCTCTGCCGAGCTAGTTGCGGAGTTGAACACCGAGTAACCAGTGGTGACAACTGACCCAACACCGCCATGGAAGCCACAGCTCAAACACCGGGGTAAGAAGATCCCGACGACTGCCTCAGTCAAAGGTGACAAGGAGCATCTACTCGCCTTTGACCTAACCAAAGCCTTGCTGTTACCGAGCGACGTGGTAGGCAGCGACCACGTACCAGACACCCGGCTGGTGAAGTCCTCGGTCAAGTCCATGACTCGGGTAAGGACTTTGCGTACTTTGGTCAAATTGTTCGAAGTGTTTGCTCGATTTTCTTCCTCTGATAAAGTTTTTTTCTTGCAGGCCATCCAGAAACAACACTTGGTGCTGGAAAGGATCCACCGACTCCAGCAGAAGGCAACCGACGCTGCCAGCCAGGTTGAACACCTTCAAGCCGAGCTCGGACGATCCAAGGCTTCGCTGGAGATAGCGGATTCTGACAACTCTAGGTTGCTCGGCCAGCTTGGTGTCGCCGAGCAAGAAAGGGACGCCATCCGGACCGAGTTGGAGGCGTTGAAGCAGCCAAAGAAGGAGGAGCTGGAGGACGTCAACAACGCTGGTTTCATGGAGGCCGAGGAGAACTACACAAAGCAAGTCCATGCCATCCAAGACATCTTCTTCAAGGCGGGCTGGAAGGCTACTTGTGAACAGCTCGGTCCAGGATCTGAGACCGACGAGTTTGCCTCTCCCCTAGTTGCCTTCCTACCGACGTACCTTGTGCCATATACCAACGATATCTTCAGGGCGTTGCAGGCTGAGGCCGAGGAAGAAGAAGCGGAAGACGCCGAGGAAAATGCCGAGGGTGACAACCGCCCAAAGCAGGCTGGCCAGAAGCTGACTGGTGTCCAGGAGACTATAACCACGGTCGACCTGGAGGCGACCGCGACCGGGGATGAATTCACAAACCTTTCCCCCTTAGTTTAGTTTTCTTTGTTTTCTTTCTTTTTCGTTTGAAAATGTAACCGGGCTAGTGCCCCACCTTTTGTAATGCTGTTCCTCATTAATGAAAAGTTCTATTTTCGTCAAGTGTTTACATTGTGTTTAAGCTAGACAACTTCAGTCGGGCAAACGACCTCGGCTAGACAAACCATCGACTCGCCCTTGAAAAATTACCAACTTATTCAACCGGAATAAAACATCTCGGTTGCAATCACAAAGTTACAAAACATCAACTTTTTCAACCGGAGTAAAACATCTCGATTGAAATCTCGAAGTTGAGTAGAACATTATCTTATTCAACCGGAGTAAAAACATCTCGGTTTCAATATCAAAGTTGAGCGAGTCATTAACTCAATCAACCAGAATAAAATATCTCAGTTGGAATCTAAAAGTTGAGTATATCATCAACTCAACTAACCAGACTAGAACGTCTCGGTTAGAATCTAAAAATTGAGTAAATCATCAACTCAACAAACCGGAGTAAAACATCTCGGTTAGAATCTAAAAGTTGAGTAAATCATCAACTCAACAAACCGGAGTAAAACATCTCGGTTAGAATCTAAAAGTTGAGTAAATCATCAACTCAACCAACCGGAATGAAACATGTTGGTTAGAATCTAAAAGTTGAGTAAATCATCAACTTAACCAACCGGAATAAAACATCTCGGTTAGAATCTAAAAGTTGAGTAAATCATCAACTCAACCAACCGGAATAAAACATCTCGGTTGGAATCTAAAAGTTGAGTAAATCATCAACTCAACCAACCGGAATAAAACATCTCGGTTAGAATCTAAAAGTTGAGTAAATCATCAACTCAACCAACCAGAATAAAACATCTCAGTTAGAATCTAAAAGTTGAGTAAATCATCAACTCAACCAACCAGAGTAAAACATCTCGGTTTCAATATCAAGTTGAGCAAGTCATCAACTCAATCCACCGGAATAAAACATCTCTGTTGGAATCTAAAAAGTTGAGTACATCATCAACTCAACCAACCGGACTAGAACATCTTGGTTAGAATACCAAAGTTGAGCAAGTTATCAACTCAATCAACCGGAATAAAACATCTCGGTTAAAATCATGAAATAAGCATCGAAAACAATAGATTGCTTCAACAAAGGTAAGTCACTTCTATTATATTGACAAAAAGAGTATTACATTCTAAAATGTAAGGCAAACAAGTCATTGCTCAAAAGAATAACATAAAAACTATGAAAACTAAAAATAGTACAGTTTGAGGTTGGCTGCATTCCATGGCTAGAGTATGCCTTTGCCATCCAAATCTTCCAAGTGGTATTCCCCCTTGCCCGCCAGACCGGTTATCCTGTAGGGTCCTTCCCAATTTACCCCTAGCTTGCCTTCGCCTGGCACCAGGGTGTTGCCCATGACCTTTCTTAAAACCCAGTCGCCAACTTTAAACGGTCTGGGGTGCACGGTTTTGTTGTACTTCCTGGATAACTCTTGTTGGTATGTAGCTACGTGAATCAAAGCTTTTTCGCGGCGCTCTTCAACAAGGTCCAATTCCAAGGCGACTGCTTCAGAATTCAGCTCGGGCTCAAAACTTTCACTACGGATGGCGGGCATGCCAATTTCCAATGGGATGACAGCCTCCATGCAATACGCCAAGGCAAAAGGAGTCTCCCCGGTAGATCGCCTCGGGGTCGTTCGGTGCCCAAAGGACACTTAGAAGTTCCTTGGCCCATTTTCCTTTGGCCTTCTCAAGTCTTTTCTTAATCACAAAATAAGCATCGAAAACAACAGAATGCTTCAACAAAGGTAAGTCACTTCTATTATATTGACAAAAGAGTATTACATTCTGAAATGCAAGGCAAACAAGTCTTTGCTCAAAAGAATAATCATAAAAACTATGAAAACTAAAAATAGTACAGTTTGAGGTTGGCTGCATTCCATGGCCGGGGTATGCCTTTGCCGTCCAAATCTTCCAAGTGGCATGCCCCGTTGCCCGCCAGGCCGGTTATCCTGTAGGGTCCTTCCCAGTTTACCCCTAGCTTGCCTTCGCCTGGCACCAGGGTGTTGCCCATGACCTTTCTTAAAACCCAATCGCCAACTTTAAACGGTCTGGGGTGCACGGTTTTGTTGTACTTCCTGGATAACTCTTGTTGGTATGCAGCTACGTGAATCAAAGCTTTTTCGCGGCGCTCTTCAGCAAGGTCCAATTCCAGGGCGACTGCTTCAGAATTCAGCTTGGGCTCAAAATTTTCACTACGGATGGTGGGCTTGCCAATTTCCAATGGGATGACAGCCTCCATGCCGTACGCCAAGGCAAAAGGAGTCTCCCCGGTAGAACGCCTCGGGGTCGTTCGGTGCCCAAAGAACACTTGGAAGTTCCTTGGCCCATTTTCCTTTGGCCTTCTCAAGTCTTTTCTTCAATCCGTCAAGAATAGTCTTATTTGATGCTTCGGCTTGGCCGTTGGACTGCGGGTAAGCCGGGGTGGAGTTGTAGAATTCAATCTTCAATTCTTCACAAAATCCTTTGAATAAGCGGCCGTCAAATTGGGTGCCATTATCAGAGATCAGAATCTTGGGGATGCCAAACCGCGTTACCACATTTTGCCAGACAAACCGTTTGACGTCCTTCTCCTTGATAGTTGCTAGGGGCTCAGCTTCAACCCACTTGGTGAAGTAGTCCGTAGCAGCAATGGAGAACTTCCGGTTGACCGGTTCCGTTGGGAGTGGTCCCACTATGTCTAGTCCCCACATCGCAAAAGGCCAAGGGCTTGTGAGGGGAAGGAGTTCTCTGGTCGATTGGGGAATTTGGTGGGCGAACTTCTGGCATTTCTCACATTTGCGAACATATTTCTGAGCGTCCGCTTGCATGCACAGCCACCAATATCCCTGCGAGATAGTGCGGTAGGCCAAAGATCTGCCCCCTATGTAACTGTCGCATATGCCTTCGTGAATTTCGTACAGGAAAGCTTCCACACAGTTTGGGTGTACACACTTGAGATAAGGACCGGTGAAAGATTTCTTGTATAAAGCGCCAGATGGAGAGAGCCAAAATCGTTCTGACTTCACCCGGACTTTATGCGCTTCCTTTTTATCAGCTGGAAGTGTCCGCTCTTTCAGGAAGAGGATAATAGGGTCCATCCAAGAAGGGCCAAGCTCGGTGCAGAGTACTTCTATCTGCTCTGGTTCCTCTATACTAGGCCTTGGAAGAAACTCAATCAGGAGAGAATTGGGAGAGGTTCGGTCGACCATGGAAGCCAGACCGGCCAGCTCATTCGCGCAGCCGTTGTCTTCCCGTCCAATTTGTTGGACCCTAATCGCCTGGAATTGCTTGATGTGGTCCCTTACCAGAGCTTGGTAATTTGCCATTCTATCATCCTTAGCTTCGTAAACCCTAGATACTTGGTTGACAACCAGTTGGGAATCGCTGTAGACCATCAGCTCGGACGCGCGCACCTGGCGCGCGCTCTTAAGTCCAGTCAGTAACGCCTCGTACTCGGCCTAGTTGTTTGATGTAGGGAATCCGAGGGTGATAGAATGCTCAATGGTCAGACCATCTGGCGAGACCAAGACTATGCCTAGCCCAGCACCGTGATGATTCGAGGCCCCATCTACAAAAAGTTTCCACATTTTGCCAACAAAGAGCTTCCAACATTCTGAGGGGTCCTGGGAGGCTTGAAGGTTGATGGGATCACGATCGCTCGGCTGTTCGGCTTCAGGTTCAATGCTGATCGGCTCCACTTCCTTCCCCCTCGATGACGCGACATCAGACCCAATAGGTTGGTCTGTTATACCCAAGTCCGTCGTCGCATCGCCGGGCTGCGGTGACATGCCGGCTGGAGGTTCTACGGCGGGGCGCACAAGTTCCACGTCGCCAACACTGCCCTGCTGTTCAATTTCGATGGAATCTTCGTTGGCCTCCTCGGCTACCGTGGTGAGATCCACTGGACATACTTGGTGAATCCCGGGCGAGAACTCGGTAACAAAATCTACCAATGCTTGAGCTTTTATGGCCGTTCGGGGTTGAAACTTAACGTCGAATTGTCCCAACTCGATCACCCACTTTAGAATTCGACCGGAGAAGTCCGCCTGTTCGAACAAGGCTTTGAGGGAAAACTCGATCAAAACAATGATTGTGTGGGCGTGAAAATAGTTTGCCAATTTCCTAGAGGCCATCATCAATGCTAAGGCAAGTTTTTCCAGCGGCAAGTATCTCGACTCTGCTAGTAGCAAGGTTTTGCTCACGTAGAAGATGGGTAAATGCTGGATACTTGCTGACTAGACAAGCACCGCGCTAACTGCATACTGGGACACAGCCAAATAAAGGTAGAGTTCTTCACCGGGCTTGGGTGTTACCAATAGTGGTGTAGAAGACAAATACTCTTTGAGTTCGGCCAGAGCCCAGCCACACTCCTCGTCCCACGAAAACTTGGATTTCAAGGCTCGAAAGAAAGGGCGGCAGCGATCTGATGACCGACTTATGAATCGGTTAAGTGTGGCGGCCATCCCAGCCAGATGCTGCACGTCCTTAGCCGAGTTGGGCTACTTCAATTCCTGTACAGCTTTGATCTATGTGGGGTCTGCCTCGATGCCTCGGTTTGTGACTAGGAAACCCAAGAATTTTTCGGATCTCACGCCAAAGGCACATTTAGACGTATTCAGGCATAGTTTGTGCTGTTTGAGGATGACAAACTTCTCGGCTAGGTCGGACAAGTGGTCAGCTTAATGCCGGATTTTAACCACCATGTCATCGATATAAGCCTCCATCGTCCGGCCTAGCAAAGGAGCAAACATTTTGGTCACCATCCTTTGGAAAGTTGCCCCGGCGTTCTTCAAACCAAAAGGCATGACTCGATAGCAGAAGAGTCCCCGTGGAGTAGTGAAAGAGGTGATCTCACGGTCGGGGCCATGCATGGCAATCTGATGATAGTCGCGGTAGGCATCCAAGAAACTGAGCCTGTTATGTCCGGCCGTTAGATCCACTAACTGGTCTATTCTGGGCAGGGAAAAGCTGTCTTTAGGGCATGCTCGGTTGACAGTCTTATAGTCGACACAAACTCGCCACTTCCCATTCTTCTTGGGTAATATGACCGTGTTTGAAATCCACCGAGGGTAGTGCACTTCCTGAATGGCCCGAGCTTCAAGCAAGTTCTTCACCTCCTCCGCGACTACCTTAGCGTGGTGCAGCGCTGATCTCTTGGTCCTCTGAATAATCGGCTTTGCACCGGGAAAAACATTGAGGTGATGACAAATAAAGCTCGGGTCGATGCCGGGCATGTTGTAGGGCGACCATGCGAAGACTTCGATATTTGCCATCAAAA